>JAHIAM010005843.1:0-33789 GCA_021605205.1 Aegilops longissima | reverse complement strand
ATGTCCGGGCCTCCTTGCCCCTCCTCCACGCCTTGCGCCTCCCTCCCTCCTATAAAGCGCGCCTGAACCCTCTCTCTCTCCTCGCCTCGCCTCTCCTGCCTGTGTGAACTCGCCACCGCACTTTGCCGCCGCCCGTGCACTGCTTGAATACCCATGCTTGCCCTTGTGAGGTCCAACCGCCCGTCGGAGCCATCCGCGCCACAGCGCCATCCATGTCCTTACTTTTCATGAGGAAAACCATGCCGTTCTTTTCCACACGACGATCGCCGAACCGCGGACGGTATAAAACGAACCCTAGATTGGTTATTTTCGGTTTCCGTTTTTCTAAAAAGGTTTTCTTTTAAGTCTAGTTATTTAAGAACATTCTCGGTTAGATCTCCTTAGCGAGCGGTTTCCATTAGTTAGCATTCGGCGTGAGCGTTAACTTTTAGCTTTTTTCTATTTTACATTAATTTCGACCAGGGACCATTATGTAATTAGTTTCTTTCAGATTAGCCCTAGTTTTCAAGCGACTACAACTTTTTGCTCGTAAGTGGGAATTCAGCGAAACCAACGCCCTTCTTCGTTATGATCCCTCTATCCAGTAATCCAACTCAAACATGTTTTTGAAATTTTAAAATTTTGAATTAGACCAGATTTGTATTCAAACTTCGTTTGATCGTAACCAGAGTTCGTAACTCGATTTAGATTCTTTTTTGCAAATCGAAGCTCTTGACCTAAACTTTCTGATAAGGCCAAATTCATATAATTTTGGTACTGTTAGAAATTTGTTTTATGTTGCAAGAGTTATTTTCTTGGTTTTGATGTTTCAGAATCTTCTTCGTTCTTCGATCTTTTGGTGATTGCTATGTGTGGTTACTATTGATTGCTTACGATAGATTGGTGAGTGTGCGAGTAGAACTATCAAGAGTTATGAGTGTGAATCATCTTCATCAACACTTGAGCAAGTTCACACATTGATCATATCCCTTTCATACCAGTTTTTTATGCATAGTTTCACCCTCAAACATTGCATGTAGGATTGATAACATGTGGGTATTGGGAAGTAGTTGTTGAGGTAGAACCTATTGCCCTGGTATGACTCCTTTGAAGGTAGTTTTGTTGGTTTGATTAAGTGAGTGTTTAATGCCCATCTTCCTGTGTGTCACGATAAAGCAGGTTGAGGCTACCCACCCTCCATCGGGACTCGTGTTAGGTGAAACCCCGTCAATAATTGGGTCGGACTGGACCATTTGAGCAACCATGGATACTAGTCGGGTGATCTCGACGATCGAAGTGATCGGGAGCAGCGACCGGATTGAATTTTGAGGGCGGCTCTACTGCGTAGGCGTCCCTAAGTGTTACTGCCACTCCCTTTGGGGATGTGTAGTATATCATGTTCACCGTTTTGACTTGAGAATTTCTTCTGCCCCCAATGTTACGCTGCCGGGGCTCTTCGTCCTCATCCTCACTTTGTGATCCATTTTCTTTGTTTCGGCATTTAACACCGGCATGAAAACCCAACAATCCTTGTTGGTATGATTGGCTTGCTTATCCGGTGCCGTGTATTTTGAGCGGATGGTGAGTCACGGTCGAGCTAGAAGGTCCTAGTTGTTTCTTTTGTAGGCTTCTTCCGTTGGCGGACTTGGAGCCTTGAATCCGCGTTGACTGTGTGTCATCGGTTATGCTTTGCTTGGCGTTTGTGTCTATTGGCGGAGCTTCTTGGTCTTCTTGGCCTCGATGGGGCTGCCCTTCTTGGCTGTGTTTTTCTGAGCCAGCCATGCCTCATTTGCATAAAGCGGGTCATGAGTGCCGTGGGACTGCCATAGACTTCGGCTTTTCTTGGCCGACGTGGCATGCTAGCCATTGGTCACGGATGCTCTGTTTGAAGGCTGCTAGGGCCTCGGCATCCAGGACGATCAACGATCTGGTTCTTTTGGTTGGAACCTAGTCCAGAATTTTGGCTGATTCTCCAGTTGTTAAACTATGTGGCTTAAGTCATCATCTAGTGGCGGACATAAGTTCCTTGGAAGTTATCAAGGAAAGCCTCTTCCAAGTCCTCGGCTGCGATGGAATTCTCGGTGAGGCTATTTAACCATGTCGAGCTGGTCCTTTGAGATTTAATGGGAGGTATTTGATAGTGTGGAGGTCGTCTCCTCGGGCCATGTGGATGTGGAGGATAAAATCTTGATCCACTGCGGGATCGGTTGTTCCGTCGTATGATTCAATATTGTGAGGCTTGAACCCCTCGGAGGTCGTGATCGACACCTCGTGCGTGATAGAGGGTGTGCGGCCTCTATAGCGAGCAGCGTCACGACCACCTCCGATAAAATGCGCTTGATTATCGGCCGGGTGTGATTAAGTTTGTCATGTTCGAATAGGTAGCTGTATGCGTCCAGTAAAGCGTCCTCGCAACCGTGAATTGATCGGGTGTGTCTGCGCTCTCTTTGTCTAATTCTGCGAAGGTCGTATGTATGATCCTGGCTGTTACATCCTGTTTTTGCGGCGGTGTGGCGGGCTGTGTTGACTGAGTTGCGTTTTATCGGCAGCGGGGTGGCGGTCCGCATCTATCCCGACCACGTGGTGGTCGATCCGCGTTCTTGTGAGGGTATGGGATCTGGTGCCTCCTCCTCGAATGAGATAGCGATGTCGTTTTGGTAACTCTTGGGTGGGCTCTTGAGGCGTATTCTTTGGCTGCCAGGACATCGGTCCATCTATTGATGAGTAGGTCTTGATCTTATTGGGCTGCTTCTGCTTTTCTTTAGGCTTCTTACGGTAGCTATAAGCTGGCATAAAAGCGCTCTGCTCGAGGTGCCTCGAACGATAAGTCCTCATTGCCAAGGCTCTCATCATCCTCGGAAGGTGGGCGATAACTATCATCCTTGGGTTATTGCGTGGCCTGTTTATCGAGGTTATCTTGCCGTTGTCATGTTTCTCCTGTTGGATGCAACCCGCGAAGTCTTCATTATTTCAGCATCGCCAAGTGCTATTTTCTCGGTGCGGTGTTGCCATCTTTTGGCGACGAGGCTTAGACGGCGTTTGGGGCGCCAGACGCTTGAACTGCATCTCGGAGGTTTATTGCATCGGCTCTTCTTTGCGAGATCCTTTAGATTATCAACCATGTACCGTCATACGAAGAGGTGGCCGTCAAGCGTCCGATAAATGGCGGGTCTTGGCCTTAGTCCTTGTGAGCATCGTCGTCCATACCGTCGATGTCTTGAACCGTAATCAACATGCGGTTAAGTCATCGACGAGTGGCTATAGTGGGTGGCGTGTGGGAAGCAAAATTCTCGTCCCATCCCCTAGCTCGAACGAACATAGTTGGCTGTGGAGTCTCTCCAAGGACAAGTTTTAAAGAGTTTAACACGTCACCCAAAGGTGAATCTGGAAGATGTCGTGGTGCTAAATTTGAAACGATAACCGATCCAGCTCGGTGTCATGCGTGCCTAGTTGGGCGTATATGGGAGAGCGAGTTCAGTTCCATTGCGCAAAACATTGCAGGATGTCGAGTCATATGCGGCTCAATGCTGCGGACTTTGTGGCCTCGGAGGCACGATCGCTTGATTACGAGGCTGTTGCGTGCAGGATCCATCTCTGGATGTAATCCGATAAAGATATAAGTAATTTTCATCGGGGCGAGGGCGATCGCGGTTTTAAACCCATTGAAGATCGGGTCTCCACGGTATCCGTGGCGTAGTTCAAGCTTCAAATCTGACCTAGTGGCCAGGCGTAGCTATCGATCTGCTCCAGACGGCCAAGCAAGTTGGCTGCGATACAAAACCGCGAACACAAACATTTGTCCGAGGGAAGGTTCTTCCAGGCAGCGTCATTATCGACGATTGAAGGGCCATCAAACCTTTTGTCGACGACACGTGGAACTCTCAAGAAAGCACCAATGTCGGTGTCAAAACCGGCGGATCTCGGGTAGGGGTCCCAAAGCTGTGCGTCTAGGATTGATGGTAGAGCGGGGTAATACCTACTTCACCTTGATTAATCTTGATGAATATGAGTATTACAAGAGTTGATCTCCCACTAGATCGTAATGGCTAAACCTAAAGGCCTAGCCTGTATGACTATGGTAATGTGTATCCATCTATCGGACTACATTCTCCGGTTTATATAGACACAGGAGATCTAGGGTTACATGGAGTCGGTTACATTAGGGAATCTACATAGTCGGTTGCCAAGCTTGCCATCCACGTAAGTAGAGTCCAGTCAAACACGGTGCATCTTGGTCTTCCGTCTTCACGGCCCATGGATAACAGGCAGACCTTGAACCCTTTAGTCCAGACTCCCTCACTTATGGCGGGCCCTCAAGCCCTCAGGCAGGACTTGGGCGGTGCCCTGTGAGCGTGCTGCCGGTCGGCTGGCGAGTCCCGATCTCTTGCGGCATAAGAAGGTGAAGAGATGGCCATCAAGAGCAACAAACAGGAAGTGGTGCATGGTAGTCCTCCCCTGCCAGGCAAAACCCCTCTGCCAAGCAATCGGTAGTGTGAGGTTGACTCGCTCTCGAGTCCACTTCAAGCTCCTCACAAAACTCGTCCTCGTCAGTCCCTGGCCTCAACAGGCTCAAAGTTGCCGAGCTCCGTCCCTCCACCTCGAGAAGAGGGCGAGGCGCCCTCGCCACCGTGGACTTGCACTAAGCTCCATGCTTATTGATGAAGAGTAGGGAGACCCTCCCCTATTTTCTCTTTTCTTCGATGTAGCCTCGGTGTGCACTTTTTGCTAAGCGATCTTGCTTATCATTGTCGGCAGGGCTGGAGGAGGATCTGAGACCCTCATCCCTGGACCAAGCGGCTCAAGCGCGCGGACCAGAGACATTGGAAGGGCAGGTGTCGGTGTCAAAACCGGCGGATCTCGGGTAGGGGTTTTAGCTGTGCGTCTAGGATCGATGGTAACAGGGCAGAGGACATGATGTTTACCAGTTGGGCCCTCTCTGTGGGGTAATACCATACTTCTGCTTGATTGATCTTGATGAATATGAGTGTTACAAGAGTTGATCTACCACGAGATCGTAATGGCTAAACCCTAGAAGTCTACTTATGATTATGGTAATGTCATCCTTTCGAACTAACCCTTGGTTTATATAGACAAGGGGATCTAGGGATTTACATAGAGTCGGTTACATAAGAGGAATCTTCATAATCGGTTGTAAGCTTGCCTTCCGCCAAGTAGAGTCAATCGGATCAGAGTGCAGTCTTGACCTTCATGTCTTCACCCATCATCGGCCCAATGGATAATAGGCGGACGGAATTCCTTAGTCCGGGACTCCTCATTAGCCTGAACACAGCTTCAATGGCGAAGTCAATGTATTGTCTTGACATTGCAAAGCGGGTTCCCCTTTTACTGAAATCCAAGTTAGTGTTAGGATCGCGATGATAGTATCTGGACCTGTTACACACCATACACAACCATAGAGAATATATTTTTTACGAGTCTAATCTGCCTACAGCTTTTTTCGCATGCGACATTACGTCCGATCGGTCATAATTCCAAACCGCCTTTGAGTTCAACGCCATGTCTCGGCGCGGTTGCCATTGCGCATGTATCAAAGTAGAGATCGTGTCCCTTATCGTTGGATTCTCATCAATGCGGGCATGGGTAACCCAACCATGTCGTTTATACAGCCCTTGGGAATAGGCGAGTCTTAAAGGCGAGTGAGGCGTTTAATATTCGTTGCCTTTATAAGGGATAAGGACTCCCTCTTCCTCTCCCGCCCTCTCTGTCTCCTTTCCAATCTAAGCTCAGGCCAAGTACTCATCTCCTTTCCACTCAAGCAACCATGTCGGATCAGGAGGTCAAGGCAAGTGGATGGTCTCCTCCATCAGGAGGAGGACATTCTTGAGCCGGCGGATATTTGGCGGCGATCGCCCACGTGCGCGGCCGGATAAGTCATCCCATGCGAAGCTCCTGAGAGGTAGTATTCATCCCCATTTCTTCCATGGGCTAGGGGTTCCACTCCACCCTTTCGTCCGCGGGCTGATGTATTAATACGGGATATATTTCCATGATCATCCCCGAATTCCTTCCTCAACATCTCATTTATAAATGCGTGTGAGGCCTTCCTGCATCCAACCCTACTTTTGGGCTGTGGCTCAAAGTCTTCAACGTGAAGGTGGTGGATGGCCCGGCCAAGAGTGGAGAACCATGGTGAGCAAGCTATCAACGTCTCTGGCCCAAAGGAAGTTTGTGGAGCAGTAAAGGAGTGGGGCGTGGTTACGCATCACAGTCTCGCGGCACCACACGGCGCGTTGCAATTCGCTCCGGTGCTCCATGCGACTCACCTCTGGATCGAGAAGAGTGCGGGTGGTGTTCACTGATGAGCTGATAGTCTTTGGAGCGCATTCAAAGCATGGTGACCAGAATGTCAAGCTCGTTGGCGTAATCCGGTGATGCTAGTTCACGGATTCTTCCATGCGGCGCAAACGCCCTCGTGGGAGTTCAATTGAAGAAGCACCAAACCTTGATAAGGCTCTTGAGACTGCTCACGAAGGTGCGAAGTTGCTCTTTAAAGACGCGAGAAGCCACCGACCACAGCCTCGACCGTGGTCACGATTGTAAACACCCGCCAGCGGGTATGTTATTTTGCGTATCCCCAAATTAATTGTTTCCAAGATGATGTCTGAGTTCATCATTGCTTTTCGAGGCTGGATGGAGAGGTGAAGCCGGATCCGTTCAGCTGTGTCATCCAGCGTCTAGCGAGATGCTGGTGTCGGCACCATATAAAGCGCCCGAAGAAGGCCAAGAAAGAGGCCAAGGGGCCAAAAGTGGTCCCGTCGCAAAAAGACTTGCCGGACGTGGCGTCGAAGGCGACAAAACCCATTCCTCTGTCCTGAGGACAATGACAATGAAGAGGAGGAGGAGGAAACAACCCTCCCCGAGGAGAAGAAGAAAAAGAGGCGGCTTGGCCATCGTAAAACATGGCTTCCGCCGTTACATCCGGCCTTTCTCTTTATTATCTTGACATGGTTACGCACTATTGCGATTCGTTGCCGACCTTATCCGTGAACCTCATCTGGGTTCGTTGGCTCTGTCGAAGATGGCGAGCATGTCGCCAATGCGCCCTATTCCCGGGGCAGGGCGACACGAAGTGTTGTCGGGAGGCCGCCTCGAACGAGGAGGTGCCGGGGCGCTGTCGGGAGGCGCCACAAGGCAAGACCTCCTTCGGGACACATGGGGGCGATCCCCATGGAGATTGACAAAGAGGCATCCGTTATTTTCCGGTGGCTCTGATTACAGGAGACCCATATTGCTCACGGTCTGGGCGAGCAACCCCTTTGAAGGGAAGTGCGCCGCTTCCTGATGGCCCCTGTCAATCGGGGCCAGGATGACTGATGGGCGCTGGCGCCTCCGTTATGGGCAAAACCGTGTCCTTATAGGTGCGGTGATCGAGAAGGTTCAATCCGCCAAGTGGGTGAGACTGCGACAACCTGTTGACAAGTTTGAGGTAAGTGACATAGAAGAAAAACCCCATGTAGTGATGGCCCACGAGACCTTGTCCGGTGTTTGGCGAGAAGAAGCAGACGAGAGGATCAATCTTTATTAGGGAGACTAACGTAATATGTATGCATAGCGAGGCATGCTGTTGACCGCAACCTCGCATCTTGCGAAGTCTGAAGCGGGCGGAGGCTGGAGCGGACCGAGGCGAGCTCGGCGAGGTTAAGGTTCAGCTCCGGAGAAGCAAGGTGAGTAAAGCGACTTGCGTGTGTCGGGCATATAGGCTGTATATTGTTGTAGTGTCGTAATATGCAGGGAGCATAGCCAGGTCGAGGCCTGAGGAAGGCCGGGAGGCCGAGGAGTCTAGTCCACGCTCCACCATCTCGTGACACTTGAAAACTTGTTGCTCCATTGCCTCGAGCCTTGTCTCCATGCCGGTCCTCCTTGGTCCATCAACATCGGATGTGCAGCAACCCTCACGCATCTCAATGGTTTGAAGATGTTGTAGCACTTCCGCAAGGTAGGGGTTGATGACCTTCTCGAAGAACTTGTCCTTGGGGGCACTTGGAGATGTCATGGTGATCTAGATCTGTGAAAAACAGCTCGAAATAAGAACAGAGGATAATTGTGATATGGTGGTCAAAAACCTTCGGAGATTATATAATGAATTTTAACCGACCAAAGAAGTATTGTGCAAGAAAAGCAGAGTCGGGCGCTGCAGGTGCCCACGAGGCGAGGCGCCCGAGGATAGGCGCGCCTCCACCTCGTGGAAGCCTCGTGTCCTTCGGACTCTTTCTATTCCTATTTTTCTAAATATTCCAAAGCGGAAAAATTTGCCATTAGAAATGTTTGGGGTGGTTTACTTACCACCTATTCCTTTTGAATCGAAAAGTTAAAAAGTATCCTTATGTATTCCTCCGTTATTCGGTTTCAATAACATTAGTTTCAACATTTATAGGATTACGAGATATAATGTTTGATTCTTTGACTATTCACCACCTTGGTTGTGCCTTGAAGTTGTTTTTTATAGCACGAGGCAGTGGACCTCCTCAATAACGTAAGGGCCTTTCCATTTAGAGAAGTTTTCCTACAAAAATTTTAGCGAGGTTGTATAGCAACACATAATCACCTATATTAAACTCACGCTTTTGTATCCTTTTGTCATGCCATCTTTTAACTATTTCCTTGAACAGCTTGGCATTCTCATAGGCACAGGTTCTCCATTCATCAAGTGAGCTAATGTCAAATAGTCTCTTCTCCTTTGCAAGTTTGAAATCATAATTGAGCTCTTTAATAGCAATATGCCTTGTGTTCTAGTTAGGAAGGTAAGTGACATGCTTTTCCATAAACCATTTTATCGGAGACATACCCATAGGGTTTTTATAAGTTCTATAGGCCCATAATGCATCATCAAGTTTCTTGGACCAATTCTCTAGATCTATTAACAGGTCTTTAAAATTAATTTGAGCTCTCTATTGCTCAATTCTACTTGACCACTAGTGTGGGTGATACGGAGATGCAATTCTATGATTAACATCATATTTAGCAAGCATTTTATGAAACACCATGAATAAAATGTGAACCACCATCGATCATCAAATATCTAGGGACTCAAACCTAGAAAAACAACCTTTTAAGCATCTTAATAGAAGTGTTATGATCACACTACTAGTTGGAAAAGCTTCACCCACTTAGTAACGTAATCAACACAACTAAAATATGTATACCCTTTAGAGGAAGGAAGCGGTCCCATATAATCAAAGCCCCAAACATCAATGGTTCAATAACAAGTGAATAATTCATAGGCATTTCCGGCGTCTACTAATATTACCAATCCTTTGACATTCATCACGAGACAAGACAAACTTACGAGCATCCTTGAAGAGTAGGCCAATAAAACGGGATTGCAATACCTTATATGCGATTACATCTCAGTGTGGTGTCCTCCATAAGCCTCGGTGAGTGACACTTGTGTAGGATCTGTTCCTATTCATGCTCAGGTACACAACATCTAATAACACCATCTACTCCTTCTTTATAAGATGTGGGTCATCCCGAAATAATGTCTCAAATCATAGAAAAACTTTTTCTTTTTGGTATGTGAAACTAGGTGGTATAAATTTAGCAACAATGTAATAGCATAATCGGCACCATGGAGCGATTCGAGAAGCATTTATGACAACTAATTGTTCATAGGAAAGCTATCATCAATAGGTAGTGGGTCATCAAGAACATTCTCTAACCTAGACAAGTTATGCTGCTTGAGGTTCTCAGCTCCTTTCTATCAATAATATGCAAATCAAATTCTTGTAGCAAGAGAACCTATCTAATAAGTCTAGGTTTAGCATCCTTCTTTTCCATAATATATTTAATAGCAGCATGATCGGTGTGAATAGTTACTTTAGAATCAACAATATAAGGCCTGAACTTATCACAAGCAAAACAATGCTAAAATTTGTTTTTCATTAGTAGCATAATTTCTCTGAAGCATTGTCTAGAGTTTTACTAGCATATTGAATAACATTTAATTTCTTATCAACTCTTTGTCTTAGAACAACACCTACAACATAATCACTAGCATCACATAATTTCAAAGGTAAATTCCAATCGGGTGGCTGAGCGATAGGTGTAGAAATCAAAGCTTTCTTAAGTATTTCAAATGCTTATACACAATCATCATCAAAGACAAAAGGTATATCTTTTTGTAATAGATTAGTCGAGGCGAGAAATTCAGAAGTCATAATTGAACCTCCTATAAAACCAGGCGTGACCAAGGAAACTTCTTATACCTTTGATGTCCTTGGGACACGACATCTTTTCAATAGCATCAACTTTAGCTTTATCAACTTCAATACCTCTTTCAAATTTTATGCCCAAGAAAAAATGCCTTCATTAACCATAAGTGGCATAGCCCAATTCAAGACAAGATTAGTTTCTTCACCTCAAAAACTTCGATCAAGGTTGCTCAAGCAATCATCAAGAGGATCCATAAAGAGAAATCCTCCATGAAAACCTCACAAATCTTTTCACATAAGTCGAGAGAATATAGCCATCATGCATCTTTGAAGGTAGTGCATTACATAAACCAAAAGGAATAAGTCTATAAGCAAAAGTAATCAGAAAGGCAGGTAAAGTGGTCTTTTCTTGATCCTCGGTGACACATGTATTTGAAGAGAAACCGAGGTAACCATCTAGAAAGAAAAAAATGTATGTTTGGATAATATTTCTTGATCAATAAAAGGCAAAGGAGTAATGATCTTTCAAGTAGCTTTATTTAACTTGAAATCAATTACCACCTATAACCTGTAATAATAATTCTATCTTGGGATCAATTCATCTTTATCATTTTGGAGCGGATTAATACCTCCTTCTTAGGATACAATGGACATGACACCTTGACTAAACAAGCGGGATAAATTATACTGCTTCAAGGAGCTTTAATATTTCCTTTCTTACCACTTCTTTCATCTTAGGATTTAGCCGTAGTTGGTGATCAATAATTGGTTTGGCGTCTTTCTCCAAATTTATTTTGTGTTCACATAGAGTGGGACTAATGCCCTTAAGATCATCAAGTATATATCCAATAGCGAGCACGGTGCTTCTTGAGTTTTCAATAATTTCTCTTCTTCATGCTCTGAAAGGTTAGCACCTAATAATAACAGGATATATCTTCTTTTCGTCAAGATAAGCATATTTGAGTGTCAGTGTGGTTTAAGCTCAAACACGGGATCACCCTTGGTGGAGGATCCTAAGTTTCAACGGTGATTACCCACAAGTGTGAGGATTCGCAACTTCGAGGTAGAGTATTCAACCCAAATTTATTGATTCGACACAAGGAGCCAAAGAATATTCTAAAGTATTGTAGTGAGTTGTCAATTCAACCACACGGATAACTTAATATCTGCAGCAAAGTATTTAGTAGCAAAGTAATATGATAGTAGTGGTAACAATAACAAAGAGTAATGAAAGTAAAAGTAATATTTTGGTGTTTTGTAGTGATTGTATACGATGTAGCGGGAAGTAAATAAGCGTAAACCGGTAGATGGAAGCTTCGTAGAGCATTGGATGGGTGATGGATAATTATGCGGATCACGGTTCATCATGTAACCGTCATAACATAGGAACGACTGAGATCCAATTCATCAATGTAATGTAGGCATGTATTCGAATATAGTCATCGTGCTTATGGAAAGAACTTGCATCATCTTTTGTCCCTACCCTCCAGTGGCAGCGGTCTAATGAAACTAAGGTATATTAAGGCCTCCTTTTAATAGAGAACGGAACAAAGCATTAGCACATAGTGAATACATGAACTCCTCAAACTGGTCATCACACCAGGTGGTCCCGATTATTGTCACTTGGGGTTGCGGATCATAACACATAGTAGGTGACTATAGACGGCAAGATAGGATCAAGAACTCACATATATTCATGAAAACATAATAGGTTCAGATCTGAAATCATTGCTTTGGGCCCTAGTGACAAGCATTAAGCATAGCAAAGTCATAGCAACATCAATCTGAGAACATAGTGGATACTAGGGATCAAACCCTAACAAAACTAACTCGATTACATGATAGATCTCATCAACTCATGCGTCAGCAAGCCTCGATGGAATTACTCACGCACAGTGAGCATCATGAAATTGGTGATGGAGGATGGTTGATGATAACGGCGGTGAATCCCCTCTCCGGGCCCGAGCGGACTCGAGATCAGCCCTCCGAGAGGTTTTAGGGTTGTGGCGGCTCAATATCGTAAAAGCGCAATGATTTCTTCTCCTTGATTTTTCTCGAAAATATATAGAGTTGGAGTTGGCGTCGGAGGAGCTCCAGGGGCCCACGAGGTGGGGGCGCGCCTGGGGGCCCACCCTCGTGGATAAGTGTGGGCCCGGGTCTTCATCTTTGGCAAGGATTTTTATTATTTTTAACTAGATGTTCGTGGAGTTTCAGGTCATTCAAGAACTTTTGTTTTACGCACATAAAACAACATCATGGCAATTCTGCTTTGAAAGCAGCGTCGATCCGGGTTAGTTCCATTCAAATCATGCAAGTTAGAGTCCAAAACAAGGGCAAAAGTGTTTGGAAAAGTAGATCTGGAGGCGTATCAACTCCCCAAGCAAATCTTTGCTTGTCCTCAAGCAATTAGGTTGACAAGTGAAAGTGATAAAGAAAAACTTTTACAAACTCTGTTTGCTCTTCTTGTTGTAAATATGTAAAGCCGGCATTCAAGTTTCAGCAGAAGATTATAACTAACTACATTTGCAATAATTCTCGGTTCATGATTACTCTTATCAATAGCATAATCAGCTATGAGCGATAATAATAATTCTCGGATGACAACACTTTCTCAAAACAATCATAATATGATATAACAAGATGTTATCTACGCTAGCCCTTTCGAGACATAAAACATAAATCAGAGCACCTTTAAAGATCAGGGTGACTAGACATTGTAATTCATGGTAAAGAGATCAATCATAGTCATACCCAATATAAATTAAAGTAATGAATGCAAATGACAGTGTGCTCCCCATTAGTGCTTTTTAATAAGGGGTGATGACTCAACATAAAGTAAATAGATAGGCCCTTGGAGGAGGCGAGGATTTGTAGAGGTGCGAGCTGGTTTGAAATAGTGATAAATAATATTTTGAGTGGCATACTTTCATTGTCAACATAACAACTAAGAGATGGCGATATCTTCCATACTACACACATTATGCGGTTCCCAAACAGAATGGTAAGTTTATACTCCCCTCCACCAACAAGCATCAATCCATGACTTGCTCGAAAACAACGAGTGTCTCCAACTAGCAACAGTCCCGGGGGAGTTTTGTTTTACAATTATTTTGATTTAGTTGCATAAAACATGAGGCTGGGCATCCTGGTGACCAACCATTTTCTCATGGTGAGGCGGAGTCCTCCTCTTGAGAATAACCACTAACATGGAAGAAAGGGCAGCCCTACTTGATACATGAGCTATTCGAGCATACAAAAGCAGAATGTTTATTTGAAGGTTTAAAGTTTGGCACATACAAATTTACTTGGAGCGGTAGATGCGCATATAGGAAGGTATAGTGGACTCATATGGAATAACTTTGGGGTTCAAAAGTTGGATACAAGCGGTATTCCCGCTTAGTACAAGTGAAGGCTAGCAAAAAGGCGGGCGACCAACTAGAGGCGACAGGTCATGAACATGCATTAAAATTAATAAACATTGGATGCAAGCATGAGTAGGATATAATTCACCTGAACATAAATATCGTGAAGGCTATGTTGATTTGTTTCAACTACATGTGTGAACATGTGCCAGTAAGTCATAAATCATTCAAGGAGGATACCACCCATAATACCACATCACAACCATTTTAATAGCATGTTGTACATAAGGTAAACCATTATAACTCATAGCTAATCAAGCATGGCACGAGCAACTATGATCTCTAATTGTCATTGCAAACATGTTTATTCATAATAATGAATCAAGAGCGATGAACTCATCATATTCACAAAAACAAAAGAAGTGCGAGTTCATACCACTTTCCTCATCTCGATCGGTCCATCATATATCATCATAATTGCCTTTCCTTGCATGACGAGCGATGTGAATAATAATAGAGTGCCGTGCATTGGACTAAATGGAATGCGAGCATTCAATAAATAGGAAAAGCAAGCAATATGGGCTCTTGGTTAAATCAACAATAATGCATATAAGAGCCACTTCAACAATTTAATCATGGTCTTCTCCTACTACCCCAAAGAAAAGAAAAAATAAAAAACTATTTTGGAAAGCTCCCAACAAGAAAAGAAAGAGCGGAAATATTTTGGTTTTTTTCTTTTTTAATTACTACTACAGCAAGAAAAGTAAACCTACTATTTTTTGGTTTCTTAAGGTTTATCAAACACACAAGAAAAGCGGAAAAAGAAAATAAACTAACATGGATATTAGGTGAAAGAGTAGGCACCGACATCTAGCAATGAGTGTGTAAACATAAATGTAATGTCGATTGGGAAATATGTACTCCCAAGCTTAGGTTTTGGCCTAAGTTGGTTTATTACCAGATGGCTGGCGGATACGTGTAAATTGTGGTAGAATTCGTCTGCGTTGCTGGCGTTGCAGCGTCTCAGGAGCTGCGGTGTCGTGAGCTGCCTCAGCTCTCCTCTGTGCTCATACGCCTCCTCTTGGTAATAACATATCTTCCTTTTATGCGAGAATCAAAGAGGAAGCGGAGGCGGGGGAAGTCTACGGACAACACGTTTATCAGATTAGTCGATATAGGAGAGGTGATTCCTCTCTCGACAAAATAGCTGGTGAGAACCATAAATTAAAATCTAAATAAGTGGGAAGCAACTCCATATCACCTCGTGAGCGTCTACCTCAAGAAAATTAGCTAAGCGGGTTTCAAACCTCCAAGAAATCTCCATTATCTATTATGATGCAACCTCGTGCTACAATGGCTCCCATATGATAAAATTGGTCTCTAACACGGCCTCTCAAGAATGCTAAGGTCAGGACACACATGTGACATGCTTCATCCTTAGCATTTATGCACCTACCTAGAGAAGCAAAATAATGTATAGCGAGGAAAGTGAATGCTCCCTATGGTAGCTTGTGTTATATCTCTAGATTCTCCCACGATTATACTAGCAGAAAGTTTCTAAATTCAGATTCTGAGGGATCATTAATACTACCCCATTGTGGAAGTTTGCAAGCAAAAGTAAAATCCTCTAAGTCCATGGTATAAGATTTGTCATAAAGATCAAACATATTTGTTGAGAGGAGATACGTGAAGATGAACATTCAAACCTCCTCACAAATGAGCTTGTGAGATCATAGTCTTGTGGGCATTTATGCCTCAAAGTCCACAAGATGGCGTGGCGTAAATATCGTTAAATTCTTCTTGATTCCGCTCGATCCATAAAATTTTCAGAAGGCCATTCACAGGCCGCCTTGGAGGCGTCCTTGGGGCTCCTCATGACATCACGCATTGCAAGCACAGGCCTTGCCGCCATGTCCGCCCGGCCTCCCTTGCCCTCCTCCACGCCTTGCGCCCCCTCCTCCTATAAAGGGCGCCCTGGCCCTCTCTCTCTCTCCTCGCCTCTCCTCGAACGCCGACGGAGCTCACCGCCACCGCCAAGACTTTGCCGCTGCCGCCGCCTGCACTCGCCGAGCCACCTGCTTGCCTTGCCCCGGCCGAGGTCGGCCGCCTGCCGAGCCGCATCCGCCTCGCCACCACGCGCCATCCCGCCGTCGCCAAGATTGCAGAGAGCCGCTGAAACCGCCGCCGTTCTTTTCCACCGACGATCGCCGAACCGCCGGACCGGTATAAAACCGAACCCTAGATTGGTTATTTTCGGTTTTCCCGTTTTTTCTAAAAAAAGGTTTTCTTTTTAAGTCTAGTTATTTAACGAACATTCTCTGGTTAGATCTCCTTAGCGAACGGTTTCCATTAGTTAGCATTCGGCAGCGAACGTTCGCTTTTTAGCTTTTTTTCTATTTTTCTGTTAATTTCGACCAGGGACCCGTATGTAATTAGTTTCTTTACAGATTAGCCCCTAGTTTTCAAACGACTACAACTTTTTGCTCGTAAGTCAGAATTCAACGAAACCAACGCCCACTTCTTCGTTATGATCCCCTCTATCCAGTAATCCAACTCAAACATGTTTTTGAAATTTTAAAATTTTGAATTAGACCAGATTTGTATTCAAACTTCGTTTGATCGTAACTTGAGTTTCGTAACTCCGATTTAGTTGATTCTTTTTGCAAATCGAAGCTCTTGACCTAAACTTTCTGATAAGGCCAAATTCATATAATTTTGGTACTGTTAGAAATTTGTTTTATGTTGCAAGAGTTATTTTCTTGGTTTTGATGTTTTCCGAATCGTCTTCTTCGTTCTTTCTGATCTTTTGAGTGATTGCTTATGTGTGGTTACTATTGATTGCTTACGATAGATTGACTGGAGTGTGACGAGTAGAACTATCAAGAGTTATGAGTGTGAATCATCTTCATCAACACTGCAGGCAAGTTCACACATTGATCATATCCCTTTCATACCCAGTTTTTATGCATTAGTTTCACCCTCAAACATTGCATGAGTAGGATTGATAACATGTGGGTATTGGGAAGTAGTTGTTGAGGTAGAACCTATTGCCCTGGTATGACTCCTTTGAAGGTAGTCTTTGTTGGTTTGATTCGTGAGTGTTTAATGCCCATCTTCCACACTGTGTCCTGATAAAGCAGGTTGAGGCTACTACCACCCTCCATCAGGACTCGTGTTAGGTGAAACCCGTCAATAATTGGGTCGAGGACTAGTGCGGCTGAACCGCCATGGCGGATGCTAGTCGGGTGATCTCGACGATCGAAGGTGATCGGGAACGACGACCACGGATTGAATTTTGGGGCGACTGGCTCTACCACGTAGACGTCCCTAAGTGTTCGCTTACGCTCCCTTTTGGGGATGTGTGTAGTGTATATCATGTTCACCGTTTTGACTTGAGGGGGAAATTTCTTCTGCCCCCCAATGTTCTGCTGCCGGGGCTCTTCGTCCTCATCCTCACTTTGTGATCCATTTTCTTTGTTTTCGGCATTTAACTTGCCAGCCTGCTTGAAAACCCAACAATCCTTGTTGGTATGATTGGCTTGCTTATCCGGGGTGCCGTGTATTTTGAACGGATGGTCGAGTATGCGGTCCAGGCTAGAAGGTCCTTCGTTGTTTCTTTTGTAGGGCTTCTTCCGTTGGCCGGACTTGGAGCCACTGAATCCGGCGTTGACTGTGGTGTCATCGGTTATGTCGCCTTTGCTTCGGCGTTTGTGTCTATTGCGCCGGAGCTTGCTGGTGCTGTTCTTGGCCTCAGTGGGGCCTGCCTTGCTGGCTGTGTTTTTGCTACGAGCCAGCCAGCTGCCCTCACCCGCGCAAAAGCGGGTCATGAGTGCCGTAAGGACTGCCATAGACTTCGGCTTTTCTTGGCCGACGTGGCATGCTAGCCATTGGTCACGGATGCTCTGTTTGAAGGCTGCTAGGGCCTCGGCATCCGGACAGTCAACGATCTGGTTCTTTTTGGTTAGGAACCTAGTCCAGAATTTTCTGGCTGATTCTCCAGGTTGTTAAACTATGTGGCTTAAGTCATCGGCATCTAGTGGCCGGACATAAGTTCCTTGGAAGTTATCAAGGAAAGCCTCTTCCAAGTCCTCCCAGCTGCCGATGGAATTCTCAGTGTGCTATTTAACCAAAGGTCGAGCTGGTCCTTTGAGATTTAATGGGAGGTATTTGATAGTGTGGAGGTCGTCTCCTCGGGCCATGTGGATGTGGAGGATAAAATCTTCGATCCACACTGCGGGATCGGTTGTTCCGTCGTATGATTCAATATTGACAGGCTTGAACCCCTCGGAGAATTCGTGATCCAGCACCTCGTCTGTGAAGTAGAGAGGGTGTGCGGCGCCTCTATAGCGAGCCGCGTCACGACACACCTCCGATAAAGTACGCTTGCGGTTATCGGCCCGGGTGTGATTAAGTTTGTCATGTTCGAATAGGTAGCTGTCGTCCCGAGTAGGGAAGCGTCCTCGCAACCCGTAGATTGATCTGGTGTGTCCTGCTCTACTGTCTAATTCCTGACGAAGGTCGTATGTATGATCCCTGGCTGTTCTGTCCCTGTTTTTGCGAGGCGGTGTGGCGGGCTGCTGTTCGGCCTGAGTTGCCGTTTTATCCCGGCCGCGGGGTGGCCGGTCCGCCGCTCTATCCCGACCACGTGGTGGTCGGTCCGCATTGCGCGAGGGGGGTATGGGATCTGGTGCCTCCTCATCGAACTGAGATAGCAGTATGCGTTTTTGGTAACTCTTGGGTGGGCTCTTGAGGCCGTATTCTTTGGCTGCCAGGACATCGGTCCATCTATTGATGAGTAGGTCTTGATCTTATTGGAGCTGCTGCTGCTTTTTCTTTAGGCTTCTTGCAGTAGCTATGAGCTGGCACTTAAAGCGCTCCTGCTCGAGGGGTGCCTCAGGCACGATGAAGTCCTCATTGCCAAGGCTCTCATCATCCTCAGAAGGTGGACGATAACTATCATCCTTCGGGTCATTGGGCGTGGCCTGTTTATCAGGGTTATCTTGCCCGTTGTCATGTTTCTCCTGTTCGGATGCAACCCCGACAGGGTCTTCATTGTTTTCGGCATCGCCCGAAGTGCTATTTTCTCCGGTGCCAGTGTTGCCATCTTTTGAGCGACGAGGCTTAGAACGGCGTTTGGGGCGCCAGCGCTTGGACTGCATCTCGGAGGGTTTATTTGCATCTGGCTCTTCTTTGTCGTCGCCAGATCCTTTAGGTGTATCAACCATGTACACGTCATACGAAGAGGTGGCCGTCCAACGTCCAGTAAATGGCGGGTCTTGGCCTTAGTCCTTGTGGGCATCGTCGTCCATACCGTCGATGTCTTCGGAGCCGTAGTCAAGCATGCCGGTTAAGTCATCGACAGTGGCTATGAAGTGGGTGGCGTGTGGGAAGCAAAATTCCTCGTCATCCGCCCCTAGCTCGAACCGAACATAGTTCGGCTGTGAGTCCTCTTCCAAGGACAAGTTTTTTAAAGAGTTTAACACGTCACCCAAAGGTGAATGCTGGAAGATGTCTGTGGTGCTAAATTTGAAAGTCGATAACCGATCCAGCTCGGTGTCCGCAGGCGTACCTGGTTCGGAACGTATAGCCGGAGACGAGTTCGAAGTTCCATTGACGCAAACATTGCAGGATGTCGAGTCCGTGTGCGGCTCCAATGCCGCGGACTTTGTGGCCTCGGAGGGCACGATCTGCTTCGGTTCTGAGGCTGTTGCAGTAGCAGGATCCATCTCCTGGATGTAATCCGATAAAAGATATAAGTAATTTTCATCGGGACGAGGGGGAGCGATCGCTGCGGTTTTAAACCCATTGAAGATCGGGTCTCCACGGGTATCCGTGACGTAGTTCAAGCTTCCAAATCTGACCTAGTGGCCAGGGGCGTAGCTATCGATCTGCTCCAGACGGCCAAGCAAGTTGGCCTGCAGTACAAAGCCGCCGAACACAAACATTTGTCCGAGGAGGAAGGTTCTTCCTTGGACAGCGTCATTATCGACGATTGAAGGGGCCATCAAACCTTTTGTCGACGACACAGTGGAACTCTCAATGAAAGCACCAATGTCGGTGTCAAAACCGGCGGATCTCGGGTAGGGGGTCCCAAACTGTGCGTCTAGGATTGATGGTAACAGGAGACAGGGGTAATACCCTACTTCCTGCTTGATTAATCTTGATGAATATGAGTATTACAAGAGTTGATCTCCCACTAGATCGTAATGGCTAAACCCTAAAGGCCTAGCCTGTATGACTATGGTAATGTGTATCCATCTATCCGGACTACATTCTCCGGTTTATATAGACACCGGAGAGATCTAGGGTTACATGGAGTCGGTTACATTAGAGGGAATCTACATAGTCGGTTGCCAAGCTTGCCATCCACGCCAAGTAGAGTCCAGTCCAAACACGGGTACAGTCTTCGGTCTTCACGTCTTCACGGCCCATGGATAACAGGCCGGACGCCCGAGGACCCCTTAGTCCAGGACTCCCTCACTTATGGCAGGCCCTCAAGCCCTCGAGCCAGACTTGGGCCAGTGCCCTCGCAGGCGTGCTGCCAGTCGGCGAGCGGCAGTCCCCGATCCTGCGCTGGCCGCCAAGAAGGTGAAGGAGATCGCCATCAAGAGCAACAAACAGGAAGTGGTGCATCGGTAGTCCTCCCGCCTTGCCGAGGCAAAAACCCCTCCTGCCAAGCAATCAGCGGCTGTGGGGGTTGACTCTAGCTCTCAGTCCACTTCAAGCTCCTCACAAAACTCGTCCTCGTCGGAGTCCCCTGCGCCTCAACAGGGCTCAAAGTTGCCGAAAAGCTCCGTCCCTCCACCTCAGAAGAGGAGCAGGGCGCCCTCGCCACCCGTGGACTTCGCACTAAGCTCCATGCTTATTGATGAAGAGTAAGGGAGACCACTCCCCCCTATTTTCTCTTTTCTTTCGATGTAGCCTCAGTGTGCTTGCTTGCACCTGCTAACTGATCTTGCTTATCATTGTCGACAGGGAGCTGGAGGAGGATACAGAGACCCTCATCCACTGGACCAAGCGGCTCAAGCGCACGGAGCCGCCGAAGACATTGGAAGGGACGGGTGTCGGTGTCAAAACCGGCGGATCTCGGGTAGGGGGTTTTGAACTGTGCGTCTAGGATCGATGGTAACAGGAGACAGGGGACATGATGTTTACCCAGGTTCGGGCCCTCTCTATGGGGGTAATACCATACTTCCTGCTTGATTGATCTTGATGAATATGAGTGTTACAAGAGTTGATCTACCACGAGATCGTAATGGCTAAACCCTAGAAGTCTGGCTTGTATGATTATGGTAATGTCTGTCCTTTCCGAACTAACCCCGCCGGTTTATATAGACACCGGGGGGATCTAGGGTTTACATAGAGTCGGTTACATAAGAAGGAATCTTCATAATCGGTCGCCAAGCTTGCCTTCCACGCCAAGTAGAGTCCAATCCGGATACAGGTACAGTCTTCGGCCTTCATGTCTTCACAGCCCATCAGTCCGGCCCAATGGATAATAGGCCGGACGCCCGAGGACCCTTTAGTCCAGGACTCCCTCAGTAGCCCCTGAACCTGGCTTCAATGGCCAGGAGTCCGGCGCGCAGATTGTCTTCGGCATTGCAAGGCGGGTTCCCCTTTTTCTGAAATCCAAGTTAGTGTTCGGATGCGATGATAGTATCTGGACCTGTTACACACACCATACACAACCATAGAGAGAATATATTTTTACACGAGTCTAATCTGCCTACAGCTTTTTCGCAGCACGACATTACGTCCGATCGGTCATAATTCCAAACCGCCTTTGAGTTCAACGCCCCATGTCTCGAGGCGCGGTTGCCATTGGCACGCCTTGTCAAAGTAGAGATCGTGTCCCCTTATCGTTGGATTCTCATCAATGCGGGCATGGGTAACCCAACCATGTCGTTTATACAGCCCTTGGGAATAGGCGAGTCTTAAGGCGAGTGAGGAGGCGTTTAATATTCGTTGCCTTTATAAGGGGATAAGGACTCCCTCTTCCTCTCTCACGCCCTCTCTCTGTCTCCGCCTTTCCAATCTCGAGCTCCAGCGCCAAGTACTCATCTCCTTTCCACTCAAGCAACCATGTCCGGATCCGGAGGTCAAGGCAAGTGGATGGTCTCCTCCATCAAGGAGGAGGACATTACTGAGCTTCGGGCGGCCGGATATTTGGCGAAGGCGATCGCCCACCGTCTGCCGGCCGAGGGATAAGTCATCCCCATGCCGAAGCTCACTGAGAGGGTAGTATTCATCCCCCATTTCTTCCGCGGGCTAGGGTTTCCACTCCACCCTTTCGTCCGCGGGCTGATGTATTATTACGGGATATATTTCCATGATCTGTCCCCGAATTCCTTCCTCAACATCTCAGCGTTTATCGTCGTGTGTGAGGCCTTCCTCTGCATCCAACCCTACTTTTGGCTGTGGCTCAAAGTCTTCAACGTGAAGCCGAAGGTGGTGGATGGCCAGCACGCGGAGTGCGGGGGAGCCATGGTGAGCAAGCTATCCAACGTCTCCTGGCCCAAAGGAAGTTTTGTGGAGACAGTAAAGGAGTGGCAGAAGCTGTGGTTCTGCATCACAGAACCTCGCGGCACCACCTGGGCCGCAGCTGCCGAATTTCGCTCCGGTGCTCCCATGCGACTCACCTCCTGGATCGAGAAGAGTCTGGACTGGTGTTCACCTGATGAGCTGATAGTGCTGCAGACGCGCATTCAAAGCATGGTGACCAAGAATGTCAAGCTCGTTGACGTAATCCAGGTGATGCTAGTTCACCGGATTCTTCCATGCCAGCGCCGAAGCCGCCCTCTGTGGGAGTTCAATTCGAAGAAGCACCAAACCTTGATAAGGCTCTTCGAGACTGCTCACGAAGGTGCCTGGAAGTTGCTCTTTAAGGGCAACGAGAAGCCACCGGCCACAGCCTCAGACCGTGGTCACGATTGTAAACACCCCGCCAACGAGGTATGTTATTTCTGACGTATCCCCAAATTAATTGTTTCCAAGATGATGTCTGAGTTCATCATTGCTTTTCGAGGACTGGATGGAGAGGGTGAAGCGGATCCAGTGTCCGGCTCCGCTGTCATCCCGCGTCTAGCGAAGATGCTGTGTCGGCACCATATAAGGCGCCGGAGAAGAAGGCCAAGAAGAAGGCCAAGGGGGCCAAGAGTGGTCCCCGTCGCAAGGGCACTTCGGACGTGGCGTCCGAAGACGACAAAGCCCATTCCTCTGTCCCTGAGGACAATGACAATGAAGAGGAGGAGGAGGAGGGAAACAACCCTCCCCCCGAGGAGAAGAAGAAAAAGAGGGCGGCTTCGGCCGCATCGTAAGTGACATGGCTCGCTCGTTCGCACATCCGGCCCTTTCTCTTTATTATCTTGACATGGTTAACTGCACTATTGCAGTTCGGCCCGCGACCTTATCCAGCGAACCTCATCTGGAGGTTCGTTGGCTCTGTCAGAGATGGCGAGCATGTCGCCAATGCCTGCCTATTCCCCCGGGGCCAGGGACGACACCGAAGTGTTGTCCCGGAGGACCGCTCCGAACCGGGGAGGTGCCCAGGACGCTGTCCGGGAGGCGCCACAAGGCAAGACCTCCACTGCCGGACACATGGGGGAGCCGATCCCCATGGAGATTGACAAAGAGGGCCGCATCCAGTTCGGCCCTCAGCTGAATACGATTCTGGAGACCCATATTGCTCCGGAGTCGGGCGAGCAGCCCCTTTGAAGGAGGGGGTGCGCCGCTTCCACCGGTGGCCCCTGTCCGTCCAGGGACGCAGGATGACCTGATGGAGGCGCTACGAGGCGCCTCCGTTATGGACGAGCACCGTGTCCTTATAGGTGCGGTGATCGAGAAGGTTCAATCCGCCAAGAGTGGACTGAACGAAGCCTGCAGCAACCTGTTGACAAGTTTCGAGGTAAGTGACATAGAAAGAGAAAAACCCCATGTAGTCAGTAGCCCCTGAGACACTGTCCGGTGTTTGGCGAGAAGAACCGGACAGAGGATCAATCTTTTATTGTAGGAGACTAACGTAATATGTATGCATAAGCAGGCATCGCTGTTGACCGCAACCTCGCATGCTGCCGAAGTCTCTGAACTGAGGCGGAGGCTGGAACGGACCGAGAGCGAGCTCGGCGAGGTTAAGGTTCAGCTCCAGGAGAAGCAAGGTGAGTAAACGACTTGCTGTGTGTTCGGAAAGCATAGGCGCTGTATATTGACTGTAGTGTCGTAATATGTGCAGGAGCCGCAACCGAGGTCGAGGCCCTGAGGAAGGCCCTGGGCGAGGCCGAGGAGTCTAGTCCACGCTCCACCATCTCGTGACACTTGAAAACTTGTTGCTCCATTGCCTCGAGCCTTGTCTCCATGCTTCCGGTCCTCCTTGGTCCATCAACATCGCGGATGTGCAGCAACCCCTCACGCATCTCAATGGTTTGAAGATGTTGTAGCACTTCCGCAAGGTAGGGGTTGATGACCTTCTCGAAGAACTTGTCCTTGGGGGCACTTGGAGATGTCATGGTGATCTAGATCTGTCAGAAAAACAGCTCGAAATAAGAACAGAGGATAATTGTGTGATATGGTGGTCAAAAAAACCTTCGGAGATTATATAATGAATTTTAACCGACCAAAAGAAGTATTGTGCAAGAAAACAGAGTCCGGAGAGCGCACAAGGTGCCCACGAGGCAGGGGGCGCGCCCAGGGGGATAGGGCGCGCCTCCCACCCTCGTGGAAGCCTCGTGTCCTTCCCGGACTACTTCTTATTTTCCTATTTTTCTAAATATTCCAAAACGGAGAAAATTTGCCATTAGAAATGTTTTGGGGTCGGTTTACTTACCGCACCACATACCTATTCCTTTTCGGAGTCTGAAAAGTTCTGGAAAGTATCCCTTATGTATTCCTCCGGTGTTACGGTTTCAATAACATTAGTTTCAACATTTATAGGATTACCTGAGATATAATGTTTGATTCTTTGACTATTCACCACCTTCGGATTTGTGCCTTCGAAGTTGTTTTTTATGGCACAGGAACGGTAGACCTCCTCAATAACGTAAGGGCCTTTCCATTTAGAGAGAAGTTTTCCTACAAAAAATTTTAAACGAGAGTTGTATAGCAACACATAATCACCTATATTAAACTCACGCTTTTGTATCCTTTTGTCATGCCATCTTTTAACTATTTCCTTGAACAGCTTGGCATTCTCATAGGCCTGGGTTCTCCATTCATCAAGTGAGCTAATGTCAAATAGTCTCTTCTCACTGGCAAGTTTGAAATCATAATTGAGCTCTTTAATAGCCCAATATGCCTTGTGTTCTAGTTCGAGAGGTAAGTGACATGCTTTTCCATAAACCATTTTATACGGAGACATACCCATAGGGTTTTTATATGCAGTTCTATAGGCCCATAATGCATCATCAAGTTTCTTGGACCAATTCTTTCTAGATCTATTAACAGTCTTTTGCAAAATTAATTTGAGCTCTCTATTGCTCAATTCTACTTGACCACTAGACTGTGGGTGATACAGAGATGCAATTCTATGATTAACATCATATTTAGCAAGCATTTTATGAAAAGCACCATGAATAAAATGTGAACCACCATCAGTCATCAAATATCTAGGGACTCCAAACCTCAGAAAAACAACCTTTTTAAGCATCTTAATAGAAGTGTTATGATCAGCACTACTAGTTGGAAAAGCTTCTACCCACTTAGTAACGTAATCAACAGCAACTAAAATATGTGTATACCCTTTAGAGGAAGGAAACGGTCCCATATAATCAAAGCCCCAAACATCAAATGGTTCAATAACAAGTGAATAATTCATAGGCATTTCCCGACGTCTACTAATATTACCAATCCTTTGACATTCATCACAGGACAAGACAAACTTACGAGCATCCTTGAAGAGAGTAGGCCAATAAAAACCGGATTGCAATACCTTATGTGCAGTTCTGTCTCCAGCGTGGTGTCCTCCATAAGCCTCAGAGTGACACTTGTGTAGGATCTGTTCCTATTCATGCTCAGGTACACAACATCTAATAACACCATCTACTCCTTCTTTATAAAGATGTGGGTCATCCCAGAAATAATGTCTCAAATCATAGAAAAACTTTTTCTTTTGCTGGTATGTGAAACTAGGTGGTATAAATTTAGCAACAATGTAATTAGCATAATCAGCATACCATGGAGCAGTTCGAGAAGCATTTATGACAACTAATTGTTCATCAGGAAAGCTATCATCAATAGGTAGTGGGTCATCAAGAACATTCTCTAACCTAGACAAGTTGTCTGCAACAGGGTTCTCAGCTCCCTTTCTATCAATAATATGCAAATCAAATTCTTGTAGCAAGAGAACCTATCTAATAAGTCTAGGTTTAGCATCCTTCTTTTCCATAATATATTTAATAGCAGCATGATCAGTGTGAATAGTTACTTTAGAATCAACAATATAAGGCCTGAACTTATCACAAGCAAAAACAACTGCTAAAATTTGTTTTTCAGTAGTAGCATAATTTCTCTGAGCACTGTCTAGAGTTTTACTAGCATATTGAATAACATTTAATTTCTTATCAACTCTTTGTCTTAGAACAACACCTACAACATAATCACTAGCATCACACATAATTTCAAAAGGTAAATTCCAATCAGGTGGCTGAACGATAGGTGTAGAAATCAAAGCTTTCTTAAGTATTTCAAATGCTTATACACAATCATCATCAAAGACAAAAGGTATATCTTTTTGTAATAGATTAGTCAGAGGCCGAGAAATTTTCGAGAAGTCCTTAACGAACCTCCTATAAAAACCGGCGTGACCAAGGAAACTTCTTATACCTTTGATGTCCTTGGGACACGACATCTTTTCAATAGCATCAACTTTAGCTTTATCAACTTCAATACCTCTTTCAGAAATTTTATGCCCCAAGAAAATGCCTTCATTAACCATAAAGTGGCACTTCGCCCAATTCAAGACAAGATTAGTTTCTTCACACCTCTGCAAAACTCGATCAAGGTTGCTCAAGCAATCATCAAAAGAGGATCCATAAACGGAGAAATCCTCCATGAAAACCTCACAAATCTTTTCACATAAGTCAGAGAATATAGCCATCATGCATCTTTGAAAGGTAGCAGGTGCATTACATAAACCAAAAGGAATACGTCTATAAGCAAAAGTACCGAAAGGGCAGGTAAAAGTGGTCTTTTCTTGATCCTCAGCCGACACATGTATTTGAGAGAAACCAGAGTAACCATCTAGAAAGAAAAAATGTGTATGTTTGGATAATATTTCTTGATCAATAAAAGGCAAAGGGTAATGATCTTTTCAAGTAGCTTTATTTAACTTGCGGAAATCAATTACCACCCTATAACCTGTAATAATTCTATGCGGGATCAATTCATCTTTATCATTTGGAACGACAGTAATACCTCCCTTCTTAGGGATACAATGGACATGACTTACCCACTGACTATCAGCAACGGGATAAATTATACCTGCTTCAAGGAGCTTTAATATTTCCTTTCTTACCACTTCTTTCATCTTAGGATTTAGCCGTCGTTGGTGATCAATAATTGGTTTGGCGTCTTTCTCCAAATTTATTTTGTGTTCACATAGAGTGGGACTAATGCCCTTAAGATCATCAAGAGTATATCCAATAGCAGCACGGTGCTTCTTCAGAGTTTTCAATAATTTCTCTTCTTCATGCTCTGAAAGGTTAGCACTAATAATAACAGGATATATCTTCTTTTCATCAAGATAAGCATATTTGAGAGTATCAGGTAACGGTTTAAGCTCAAACACGGGATCACCCTTGGGTGGAGGAGGATCCCCTAGGATTTCAACAGGTGATTACCCACAAGTGTAGGGGATCGCAACAACTTTCGAGGGTAGAGTATTCAACCCAAATTTATTGATTCGACACAAGGGGAGCCAAAGAATATTCTAAAGTATTAGCAGCTGAGTTGTCAATTCAACCACACCTGGATAACTTAATATCTGCAGCAAAGTATTTAGTAGCAAAGTAATATGATAGTAGTGGTAACAATAACAAAAGAGTAATGAAAGTAAAAGTAATATTTTTGGTGTTTTGTAGTGATTGTAACAGTAGCAACGGGAAAGTAAATAAGCGTAAACCGGTAGATGGAAAGCTCGTAGGCATTGGATCGGTGATGGATAATTATGCCGGATGCGGTTCATCATGTAACCGTCATAACATAGGGTGACACAGAACTAGCTCCAATTCATCAATGTAATGTAGGCATGTATTCCGAATATAGTCATACGTGCTTATGGAAAAGAACTTGCATCGCATCTTTTGTCCTACCCTCCCGTGGCAGCGGGGTCCTAATGGAAACTAAGGTATATTAAGGCCTCCTTTTAATAGAGAACCGGAACAAAGCATTAGCACATAGTGAATACATGAACTCCTCAAACTATGGTCATCACCTGGAGTGGTCCCGATTATTGTCACTTCGGGGTTGCCGGATCATAACACATAGTAGGTGACTATAGACTGGCAAGATAGGATCAAGAACTCACATATATTCATGAAAACATAATAGGTTCAGATCTGAAATCATGGCACTCGGGCCCTAGTGACAAGCATTAAGCATAGCAAAGTCATAGCAACATCAATCTCAGAACATAGTGGATACTAGGGATCAAACCCTAACAAAACTAACTCGATTACATGATAGATCTCATCCAACTCATCGCCGTCCAGCAAGCCTACGATGGAATTACTCACGCACGGCAGTGAGCATCATGAAATTGGTGATGGAGGATGGTTGATGATGACGACGGCGACGAATCCCCCTCTCCGGAGCCCCGAACGGACTCCAGATCAGCCCTCCCGAGAGGTTTTAGGGTTGGCGGCGGCTCCGTATCGTAAAACGCAATGATTTCTTCTCCTTGATTTTTTCTCCCCGAAAGGAAATATATAGAGTTGGAGTTGGCGTCGGAGGAGCTCCAGGGGCCCACGAGGTAGGGGCGGCATGGGGGGCCCACCGTGGATAGGTGTGGGCCCCGGTCTTCATCTTTGGCAAGGATTTTTTATTATTTTTAACTAGATGTTCCGTGGAGTTTCAGGTCATTCCGAGAACTTTTGTTTTCGCACATAAAACAACATCATGGCAATTCTGCTGAAAACAGCGTCCATCCGGTTAGTTCCATTCAAATCATGCAAGTTAGAGTCCAAAACAAGGGCAAAAGTGTTTGGAAAAGTAGATACGACGGAGACGTATCAACTCCCCCAAGCTTAAATCTTTGCTTGTCCTCAAGCAATTCAGTTGACAAACTGAAAGTGATAAAGAAAAACTTTTACAAACTCTGTTTGCTCTTCTTGTTGTAAATATGTAAAGCCGGCATTCAAGTTTTCAGCAAAGATTATAACTAACTACATTTGCAATAATTCTCAGGTTTCATGATTACTCTTATCAATAGCATAATCAGCTAGCGAGCGATAATAATAATTCTCAGATGACAACACTTTCTCAAAACAATCATAATATGATATAACAAGATGTTATCTCGCTAGCCCTTTCCGAGACCGCAAAACATAAATGCAGAGCACCTTTAAAGATCAAGGACTGACTAGACATTGTAATTCATGGTAAAAGAGATCCAATCATAGTCATACCCAATATAAATTAAAAGTAATGAATGCAAATGACAGCTGTGCTCCCCAGCTAGTGCTTTTTAATAAGAGGGTGATGACTCAACATAAAAGTAAATAGATAGGCCCTTCGCAGAGGGAAGCAGGGATTTGTAGAGGTGCCAGAGCTCGGTTTTGAAATAGTGATAAATAATATTTTGAGTGGCATACTTTCATTGTCAACATAACAACTAAGAGATGGCGATATCTTCCATGCTACACACATTATAGGCGGTTCCCAAACAGAATGGTAAAGTTTATACTCCCCCTCCACCAACAAGCATCAATCCATGACTTGCTCGAAACAACGAGTGTCTCCAACTAGCAACAGTCCCAGGGGGAGTTTTGTTTGCAATTATTTTGATTTAGTTTGCATAAAACATGAGACTGGGCATCCTGGTGACCAACCATTTTCTCATGAGTGAGGAGCGGAGTCCACTCCTCTTGAGAATAACCCACCTAACATGGAAGATAAGGGCAGCCCTACTTGATACATGAGCTATTCGAGCATACAAAACAGAATGTTTATTTGAAGGTTTAAAGTTTGGCACATACAAATTTACTTGGAACGGCAGGTAGATACCGCATATAGGAAGGTATAGTGGACTCATATGGAATAACTTTGGGGTTCAAGGGATTGGATGCACAAGCAGTATTCCCGCTTAGTACAAGTGAAGGCTAGCAAAAGACTGGGAAGCGACCAACTAGAGAGCGACAACAGTCATGAACATGCATTAAAATTAATAAACATTGGATGCAAGCATGAGTAGGATATAATTCACCCTGAACATAAATATCGTGAAGGCTATGTTGATTTGTTTCAACTACATGTGTGAACATGTGCCAAGTAAAGTCACTTAAATCATTCAAAGGAGGATACCACCCCATAATACCACATCACAACCATTTTAATAGCATGTTGGCACGCAAGGTAAACCATTATAACTCATAGCTAATCAAGCATGGCACGAGCAACTATGATCTCTAATTGTCATTGCAAACATGTTTATTCATAATAAGCTGAATCAAGAACGATGAACTCATCATATTCACAAAAACAAAAGAGGTCGAGTTCATACCAGCTTTCCTCATCTCAGTCAGTCCATCATATATCATCATAATTGCCTTTCACTTGCATGACCGAACGATGTGAATAATAATAAGAGTGCACGTGCATTGGACTAAGCTGGAATCTGCGAGCATTCAATAAATAGGAGAAAACAGGGCAATATGGGCTCTTGGTTAAATCAACAATAATGCATATAAGAGCCACTTCAACAATTTAATCATGGTCTTCTCCTACCGACCCCCAAAGAAAAGAAAAGAAATAAAACTATTTACACGGGAAAGCTCCCAACAAGAAAAAGAAGAACGGGAAATATTTTTGGGTTTTCTTTTTAATTATTACTACTACAGCAAGAAAAGTAAACTACTACTATTTTTTTTTGGTTTTTTCTTAAGGTTTATCAAACACACAAGAAGAAAGCAGGAAAAAGAAAATAAACTAGCATGGATATTACAGTGAAAGAGTATGAGCACCGACATCTAGCAATGAGTGTGTGTAAACATAAATGTAATGTCGGTGGGAAATATGTACTCCCCCAAGCTTAGGATTTTGGCCTGTTGGTTTATTGCCGAGGATGGCTGGCGGATACCCGTAGGTGTAGTAAGGGTCGATCGCGATGCAGCGTTTATAGCCGTCTGAGCTGCAGCGTGGCGTCGGGCTGCCTCCGCCTCCTCTCGTACTCATCCGCCTCCTCTCTGGTAATAACATATCTTCCTTTTATCTGAGAATCAAAGAAGGCAGGAGCAGGGAGAGTAATACGGACAACACGCCGTTTATCAAAGATTAGTCGATATAGGAGAGGTGATTCACTCTCTCGACAAACTGGTGAGAGACCATAGAATTAAAATCTAAATAAGTGGGAGGCAACTCCATATCACCCTCGTGAACGTCTACCTCAAGAAAATTAGCTAAGCGGGTTGCATAAATTCCTCCAAAGAAATCTCCATTATATCTATTATGATGCAACCTACGTGCTACAATGGCTCCCATATGATAAGATTGGTCTCCTAACACAGCACTCCTGAGAATGCTAAGGTCAGGGACACACATGTGACATGCTTCATCCTTAGCATTTATGCACCTACCTATGAAGAGAGCAAAATAATGTATAGCAGGAAAGTGAATGCTCCCTATGGTAGCTTGTGTTATATCTCTAGATTCTCCCACAGTTATACTAGCAAGAAAGTTTCTAAATTCAGATTTACGGGGATCATTAATACTACCCCATTGTGGAAGTTTGCAAGCAAAAGTAAAATCCTCTAAGTCCATGGTATAAGATTTGTCATAAAGATCAAACATGACTGTTGGAGAATTACGTGAAGATGAACATTCAAACCTCCTCACAAATGAGCTTGTGAGATCATGGTACTGTGGGCATTTGTCTGCCTCAAAGTCCACAAGATCGGCGTGACGCAAATATGCGTTAAATTCTTCTTCGATTCCCGCTCGATCCATAAAATTTTCCGAAGGCCATTCACAGGTCAAGACTGAGCGCCCTTGGGGCTCCTCATCAAGATCACGCATTGCAAGCCTGGGTCCTTGCTTCCTTGAAGAACCACCTTGGAACATTTTCCTAAGCATATTGCTTCCTCTGAAAAATTTCTGAAATTTTAGTAACTTCAAACAAAAGTGAACCAAGTTCAACAAAATTAATAGCAACTACTCCTACAAGTGCCTAGAGCCTATATCAAGCATTAGAACTACTTGGAACCATATAAATTTGACATGCAAGCTCAAGAACATGGTCACCTAGGCAGCACAAATTTGCAAAGAATAAAGCACTAGAACAAAAGCTAATTGGACCAATGGAGGAGTCACATACCAAGGAACAATTTCCCCAAGCAGTTTTGTGAGAGGTGCTTTGAGCAACGAGATCGAAAATCGCAGCAAAGTGAGCTAGAACTCATGCTTGAGCTGGTTATTCGTGTTTGTGGGAGGAAGAAGAAGAGGATGGGTGCAGGAATAAGTGGAGGAGGGCCCCATGGGCCCACGAGGCAAGGGCGCGCCTCCACCCTCGTGGCAGTGGCAGCTCCCTCAGCGGTGCTTTCAAGACCATAAATCCTCAAATATTCCCGAAAAATCATATTAAATTGGCATGGCATTTGGAGGACTTTTATTTTCGGGTATTTTTATATTGCATGATAAATCAGGAAATGACGTAAAAATACTATTTTTACTTTATTTCAACTAAATAACGAGAAAGTATAAAGAGGGTACAGAAGGTTGTGCCTTCTAGTTTCATCCATCTCATGCTCATCAAAAGGAATCCACTAACAAGGTTGATCAAGTCTTGTTAACAAACTCATTCCGAATAACATGGAAGCGGAGAAATTTTGAATAACACTATGTTACCTCAACGGGGATATGAACATCCCCAATAATAAGAATATCATATTTCTTCTTGACAGTAGGAAGAGGAAATTCAAAACCTCCAAATATAATCGATGGAATTTTTCCAATAGAATTGATACTATGAACTTGAGGTTGTTTCCTCGGAAAGTGTACCGTATGCTCATTACCATTAACATGAAAAGTGACATTGCCTTTATTGCAATCAATAACAGCACCTGCAGTATTCAGAAAAGGTCTTCTAAGAATAATAGACATACTATTGTCTTCGGGAATATCAAGAACAACAAAGTCCGTTAAAATAGTAACATTTGCAACCACAACGGGCACATCCTCACAGATATCGAAAGGTATAGCAGTTGATTTATCAGCCATTTGCAAAGATATTTCAGTAGGTGTCAACTTATTCAAGTCAAGTCTACGATATAAAGAGAGAGGCATAACATAACACCGGCTCCAAGATCACATAAAGCAGTTTTAATATAGTTTCTTTTAATGTAGCATGGTATAGTAGGTACTCCTGGATCTCCTAGTTTCTTAGGTATTCCACCCTTGAAAGTGTAATTAGCAAGCATGGTGGAAATTTCAGCTTCCGGTATCTTTCTTTTATTTGTAACAATATCTTTCATATACTTAGCATAAGGATTCATTTTGAGCATATCAGCTAATCGCATACTAAAAAAGATAGGTCTAATCACTTCAAAAAAGCGCTCAAAATCCTCATCATCCTTTTTCTTGGATGGTTTGGGAGGAAAAGGCATGGGTTTCTCGAACCCAAGGTTCTCTTTCTTTACCATGTTTCCTAGCAACAAAGTCTCTCTTATCATACCGTTGATTCTTTGATTGTGGGTTATCAAGATCAACAACAGGTTCAATTTCTACATCATTATCATTACTAGGTTGAGTATCATCATGAACATCATCATTAACATTTTCATTAGGTTCATGTTCATTACCAGATTGTGTTTCAACATCAGACATAGAGATATCAATTGGATTCTTAGGTAGTTCAGCAATAGGTTCACTAGAAGTTTTCAAAGTCCTATCATTTTTCTTTTTCTTCCTTTTAGAAGAACTAGGTGCATCAATATTATTTCTTTGAGAATCTTGCTCAATTCTCTTAGGGTGGCCTTCAGGATACAAAGGTTCCTGAGTCATTCTACCAGTTCTAGTAGCCACTCTAACATCATAGTCATTTTCTTACTATTCATTTCATTGAGCAAATCATTTTG
>JAHIAM010005842.1:0-57202 GCA_021605205.1 Aegilops longissima | reverse complement strand
CACAACCCATGTAATAATTAAGGAAAGGTACATAGTTGGCTTACAATCGCCACTTCACACAAAGACATAAATAACATACATCATTCAGAGTACACTCAAGGTCCGACTACGGAACCAAAATAAAAGAAGATACCCCAAATGCTAACACAGATCCCCGAATCGTCCCAACCGGGCACCACTACGATCATCCGAAACGACATAGTAACGACCACGCCTCGTCGAACTCCCACTTGAGCTCGGTGGCATCACCTGCACTGGCCTCATCGGAACCTGCAACTGTTTTTGGAAGTATCTGTGAGCCACGGGGACTCAGCAATCTCACACCCGCGAGATCAAAACTATTTAAGCTTATAGGAAGGACTGAGTAGTAAAGTGGAGCTGCAGCAAGCGACTAGCATATATGGTGGCTACTTCGCAAAAGAGAGCGAGAAGAGAAGCAAAGCACGGTCGTGAAACTAGTATTGATCAAGAAGTGATCCTGAACTACTTACGTCAGACATAACTCCAACACCGTGTTCACTTCCGGACTCACGAGAAGAGACCATCACGGTTACACACGCGTTGATGTGTATTTTAATTGAGGTCAACTTTGGGTTTTCTACAACCGACATTAACAAATTCCCATCTGCCTCATAACCGCGGGCACGGCTTTCAAAGATATTACCTGCAGGGTGTCCCAACTTAGCCCATTATAAGCTCTCACGGTCAACGAAGGATATTCCTTCTACCGAAGACCCGATCAATCTCGAATCCCGGACTACAAGACATCTCGACAAAGAATAAAACAAGTCCAGCAAGCCACCCGGATGTGCCGACAAATCCTGATAGGAGCTGCACATATCTCGGTCTCGTGGCACACCGGATCGTCTAAGCTTCCGGTAGGCCAACCCAGAGTTGCCCTCGTGTACACCGGCGGTCGACAGTTTGGACCAACACTCGAAGGAGCACCGCCCGGGGTTAAAATAAAGATGACCCTTGAGTCTGCAGAACCCAAGGGAAAAAGGCTTAGGTGGCAAATGGTAAAACCAATGTTGGGCCTTGTTGGAAAAGTCTTATTCAAAGCGAACTGTCAAGGGGGTCCCATAAATCACCCAACCGTGTAAGGAACGCAAAATCAAGGAACATAACACCGGTATGACGGAAACTAGGGTGGCAAGAGTGGAACAAAACACTAGGCATAAGGCCGAGCCTTCCACCCTTTACCAAGTATAAAGATGTATTAATTATAGCAGATAGATATTGTGATATCCCCAACAAGTAAACATGTTCCAACAAGGAACAACATCTCCATGTTCCAACAAGGAACAAACTTCAACTTCACCGCAACTAACAACGCTATAAGAGGGCTGAGCAAGCGGTAACATAGCCAATCAACGGTTTGCTAGGAAAGGATGGTTAGAGGTTTGACATGGCAATGTGGGAGGCATGATATAGCAAGTGGTAGGCATCGTAGCATAGGCATAGCAAAAGAGCGAGCATCTAGCAAAGCAAAGATAGAAGTGATTTCGAGGGTATGGTCATCTTGCCTGCAATGTTCTCGAGTTGTCGAAAGCTTGATCCTCGAAAACGCTCTCAACAGGCTCCTCGTTCACGCACTCGCCTCCGACTCTACCCAAAACAACAACACCAACAAAGGAACCACAATAAATCACGGTGCAATGCACAATCAACATGATGCAAAACATGACATGATATGCGAGATGCGATATGCAATGCGATAAAGCGCCCGAAGGTAATGATGAACCAGGCATCAACTTGGCAAACCAAGCATGCCACTGAAAGATGAGATGATTTCGTTGAAATCGATATAAAGATCACCGAAACGGATGCACGGTTTGCAAATGGCAAGCAAAACAAGAATGGCGCAAATCTGCCATTAACAGCATGATGCCACTTTGCAAGCAACAATTAATTAAGCTACTGCACCCAAACGTAACAACAAAGCACATGGCAGTGATCTACACATGATGCTCGACAAAAGATGAGCACTGAGCTACGGCTAGTTCACATCATAACAGGTTCAAACAAGCATGGCAAAAGTGCTCAAAGTAACAGGCTGGACATGGCAAAACAGTAACAGGTTGCAATGTTCAGAGCATCAAAACTACATGCTACAGGAACTTAAAATAGCAAAACATGGCATGGCATGAATCTCCTCAAAGCCTATTACAAAAGTCCCTTACTGACCATAAGCCAAAAAGGACTAGAAAATATAGTAACACCCATGTCAATATTGAAAGTCTTGTTAACAGAATCAGCAACTTGACATGTCAAAAACTGATAACGAGATGGCATGTTAACAAGCTCAATGCACTCACTACAGAGCCTCAAATGATAAACTAAGCATACATACATCAAGAAGACCTGACATAGAAGACATCCATGGCAAGAACACTAACATAGCATATATGGATCAATCACAACAAGCTAGGCAAAATTGAATAACACGATACAATCTGCCAGGAAACATTTGGTAGCAAAAGTAGAGCTCGATTGACTCAAGCTATGGCATCCCATAATTGCAAACAAAGGCATGGATGGATAGAGCAAGTCATGCTTTACAAAACACCCTTACTGAAGTATCTCAAAATATGCATAGATCTCTCGGTATCATCAAGCAAACATGGCATCAAAATCAGCTAAAACAGGGCTGAAATCAGCAACATTGGGACACCTACTTTGCATGCTTGTGCTAGTCACCACATAGATCACAAAAATACATGGCATATACCACTGGAAAGATGAGATGGCATTTTACAAAACTCATGTAGGAATCAAATTCATAGGGTGCACATATTAATCATAGCAAAAATAACAAAAGTGCAACTCCTGATAAAAATCAGAAACTATCAGCACATTGCACTCTTCCAACAGCATTTCGGGCATCAAGATGAGCTCAAATGAAAATGATGCAATGGAATGAAATGATCTACTCTTCGAGGCGAACATTTTGACATATTATACGCGAAAAATGGATCTACGGATGCGAAGATATAGCACGTTGAAAATGCACGAAATTACAATGATGCAAATGGCTTAGTGGAAAAGAGGAGGAGAGAGGTCAACGCTGCACGCAGATCGAGGTTGATCGGGCCGATCCGATCGGAGGCGGGCGGCGGCCGAGGCTCGCCGGGAGATGGAGGAGGCCACGCGCCGCCGGATCCGCATGGCGGCCGGCCACGGAGGGGCGCGACGGGCCGGCCGGGCGCGGCGGAGGTCGGGCGAGGGCCGGGCGCGGAGCTCGCCGGGCGCGGGCGGCGGCGCTGCCGACGGCGCTGGCGGGCGGGCGCCGGAGGCGGCGGGCGCGGAGACGGCGGGCGCGGTCATGGAGCTCATGGCCGGGCGGGAGGGTTTCAGACGGCCAAGGGCGGGCAGCTGGCGATGGGGGCGCCCGGGCCACGTGGCGGTCGGCGATTGGCCGGCGCGGGCGGGGGACGCGTCTGCTCGCCGGGACGTGTCCGGGCGGCGCGAGGAGGAAAAATTAGGTTTCGGGTGGAATGATCCGGATTTTCGGGGTTTGCTTAAATAGGCATAGAGGGAGCTAGGAGAGTCCAAATGAGGTGTAGTTTTCGCCACACGATCGTGATCGAACGACGGAGAGCATGGAGGTGACTTAGATGGGTTATTGGGCTGTTTTGGAGGGTGTTGGGCTGCAACTTAAAAGAGGCCTTTGCAAGGTGCGGTTAACCGCTGAGTACCAAACGAGCTCCAAATGACCAAACTTGACCGGTGGTCTCCGGTGTTATACCAAGGCCACTAGACAAACCTCGTCCATTTCGAGACGGTTTAATACCCGCATACGGAAAAACGTAAAAGGGACCGCCGGGGAGATAGGAGTGTCGGATTGCAAAACGGACAACGGAAAAATGCTCGGAATCATGAGACTAACACGTATGCAATCGCGATGCACATGATGACATAATATAAAATGCATGACATGGACAAAAATGCAAAAGGAGAAAACCCAACCACGGAGGGAATATCATATATCAATGCCGAAAATGGCAAGAGTCGGAGTTACAAATATGGAAAGTTACTTCCGGTGTTACAACACTCCACCACTACAAGAGGATCTCGCCCGAGATCTAGGACCGAAAGAACTCCGGATACTCAGAACGGAGGTGATCCTCGCGCCCTGTGTAGCTTCTCGGTCGGAATGGTGTGACCACTTCACTTTCAGGAATTTGATTGACTTGTTGCGAGTCTTGCGCTTCGTTTCTTCAAGAATAGCAACGGGTGCTCATGATAAGAGAGATCTTCTTGAAGGTCAATCTCTTCGTTGATAGTGCGTCAGAGTCTTGAAGCACTTATGAAGTGTGACACGTGAAACACATCGTGCACGCTTGCAAAGTTGGATGGAAGCTCGTTGATAGGCGAGATCGCCTCTTTTCCCAATGATCTTGAAAGGACCCACGATCTAGGGGCAAGCTTCCTTTGATACCGGGTTTACGAGTACCTTTCATTGAGAGACGCGAGGTAGACATGGTCTCCGATTTCAAAAGTCACATCACGGTGCTTATCATCATAATAGTTTTCCGGCGCGATTATGCGGCTTTGAGATTCTCACGAATGACTTGGCACATTTCTTCCGCTTCGTGATCAAGTCATTGCCAAGAAGTTACGCTCACCGTCTCGCACTAATTGAGAGGAGTACGCACTTTCGCCATAGAGAATTTCAATGGGGCCTTGCCCAACTCGCTTGGAAGCTGTTGTTGTAAGAGAACTCGGCATAAGGAAGACAATCTTCCCACTTCATACCAAGGAAATGACACAAGCCCCGAGCATATCTTCAAGAATTTGATTAACTCGCCGACTTGGCCACTAGTCCGAGGATGGAAAGCTGTGCTGAAACGAATGTTGGTGCCCATGGCCTTCAAAAGACTCCTTAACTTGGAGGTAAAGATGCTGCCACGGTCTCAAGAGATCACTTGAGGAATGCCGCAAGGAGACAATCTCGAGGTGTATAGCTCGCCAACCGAGCTGCAGTGATGGATTCTTTGATAGGAAGAAAATGAGCCACTTTAGTCAGCTTGTCAATGACAACGAAGATAGCATCATTTCCACGCTTGACTTTGGAAAGCCACCACGAAGTCCATTTCAATATGATCAAACTTCCACTCAGAATAGCAAGAGGTTGAAGGAAACCAGCTGGTCTTTGGTGTTCGCTTTCACTCTTCTGCAGACATCACACTCATTCACGAATTGAGCAATTTCTCGCTTCATTCGAGTCCACCAATATGACTGCTTGAGGTCATGGTACATCTTCGCATTTCCGTGATGAATGGATAGAAGCGAATTGTGAGCCTCGCTCATAATGACTTTTCGCAGATCACCCTTAGGAACCATAATCCGTCCTCAAAGAACAGAGTGTCTTTGTCATCAACGCGAAGCACTTGTACTTGAAATGCCCTTGTCGATACCACGCTTCACTTTCTTCACCATGGTATCCGAAGTTGAGCCTCACGAATCTGATCTTCCAAAGTAGGAGAGACTATGAGGTTGGCAAGAAAGCCTTGAGGAACAACTTGAAGATTCAGCTTATGGAAAGATTCACAGAGATCCGCTGAAAGGGCTTGAGGATTAGACTGCTGCGAAGCTTTCCGCTCAAAGCGCCTCGCAATGACATTGGCCTTGCCCGGAGTATACTCAATACTTGGGTTGTACTCTTGAATCATTTCACCCATCGAGTCTGCTCGAGGTTGAGGTTAGGCTGAGTGAAGATGTACTTGAGACTCTTGTGATCGTGAAAATGTCCACTTTCCTTCCCAACAAGAGATGTCTCCACGTAATCAATGCATGGACAATCGCCGCCAACTCAAGATCGTGAGTGGGGTAGTTCTTCTCGTTGGGCTTCAATCGGCGAGAGGTATAAGCCACAACTCTCTTCTCTTGCATTAACACAGACCGAGACCTTGAAGAGAAGCATCACGAAGACTTCATATGGCTTGGATTCATCAGAGGAGTCGTAACAGAGCTGTGACGAGTTTCTCTTTGAGGGTATTGAAAGCAACGCCACACTCGGAGACCGTACATACTTCACCGCTTCGAGAAGGTTGGAAAGAGGCTTTGCAATCTTGGAGAAGTTCTCAACGAATCTTCGCAATAGCTTGCAAGACCAAGAAAGCTGGAGCTGCTTGACATTCCGAGGAGGTTCCCAATTCACAATTGCGGACACCTTCTGGATCAACAGCGATGCCCTTGGCGAGATGATATGACCAAGATAAAGCACTTCATCAAGCCGAATTCACATTTGGAGAACTTAGCATAGAATTGGTACTCTCTCGAGCTTGTCTAGTACCAATCGCAAATGTTTGGCATGATCCTTCTTATTCTTGGAGAAACCAAAATATCATCAAGATAGACCTGCATTTAATTCATTGGTGTAGGGTTGAATATGAAGTTCATCATCCGCGAGAAAGTTGGAGGAGCATTGACGAGGCCGAAAGACATGACAAGATATTCATAAGAACCAAAGCTTGTTCTGAATGCTGTCTTGGGAATATCTTGTTCACGAATGCGAATCTGATGATACCCCATACGAAGGTCAAGCTTAGAGAACACTGTAGCTCCTTTGAGTTGCTCGAAAAGCTCATTGATGTTGGGAAGTGGATACTTGTTCTTGATTGTCTTCTTATTCAATGGACGGTAATCGACGCAAAGTCGGTCCGTGCCATCCTTCAACTTGTAACGCCCCCGATGCGGCTATATCTCCCACGTGTCGAGGCACGACTTAGAGGCATAACCGCATTGAAAGCAATGTCGCAAGTGAGGTAATCTTCACACAACCCATGTAATAATTAAGGAAAGGTACATAGTTGGCTTACAATGCCACTTCACACAAAGACATAAATAACATACATCATTCAGAGTACACTCAAGGTCCGACTACGGAACCAAAATAAAAGAAGATACCCCAAATGCTAACACAGATCCCGAATCGTCCCAACCGGGCACCACTATCGATCATCCGAAACGACACATAGTAACGACCACGCCTCGCCGAACTCCCACTTGAGCTCGGTGGCATCACCGACCGCCTCATCGGAACCTCGCAACTGTTTTTGAAGTATCTGTGAGCCACGGGGACTCAAAGAATCTCACACCCGCGAGATCAAAACTATTTAAGCTTATAGGAAGGACTGAGTAGTAAAGTGGAGCTGCAGCAAGTTTACTAGCATATATGGTGGCTACTTCGCAAAAGAGAGCGAGAAGAGAAGCAAAGCACGGTCGTGAAACTAGTATTGATCAAGAAGTGATCCTGAACTACTTACGCCGACATAACTCCAACACTGTTCACTTCCCGGACTCACGAGAAGAGACCATCACGTTACACACGCGTTGATGTGTATTTTAATTGAGGTCAACTTTGGGTTTTCTACAACCGACATTAACAAATTCCCATCTGCCTCATAACAAGGGCACGGCTTTCAAAGATATTACCCTGCAGGGTGTCCCAACTTAGCCCATTATAAGCTCTCACGGTCAACGAAGGATATTCCTTCTACCGAAGAACCGATCAATCTCGAATCCGGACTACAAGACATCTCGACAAAGAATAAAACAAGTCCAGAAAGCCACCCGGATATGCCGACAAATCCTGATAGGAGCTGCACATATCTCGGTCTCGTGGCACACCGGATCGTCTAAGCTTCCCAGAGGCTAACCCAGAGTTGCCCCTGGTACACCGGCGGTCGACAGCTTGGACCAACACTCAAGGAGCACTGGCCCGGGGGTTAAAATAAAGATGACCCTTGAGTCTGCAGAACCCAAGGGAAAAAGGCTTAGGTGGCAAATGGTAAAACCAATGTTGGGCCTTGCTGGAAAAGTCTTATTCAAAGCGAACTGTCAAGGGGGTCCCATAAATCACCCAACCGTGTAAGGAACGCAAAATCAAGGAACATAACACCGTATGACGGAAACTAGGTGGCAAGAGGAACAAAACACCTGCATAAGGCCGAGCCTTCCACCCTTTACCAAGTATAAAGATGTATTAATTATAGCAGATAGATATTGTGATATCCCCAACAAGTAAACATGTTCCAACAAGGAACAACATCTCCATGTTCCAACAAGGAACAAACTTCAACTTCACCTGCAACTAACAACGCTATAAGAGGGGCTGAGCAAGCGGTAACATAGCCAATCAACGGTTTGCTAGGAAAGGATGGTTAGAGGTTTGACATGGCAATGTGGGAGGCATGATATAGCAAGTGGTAGGCATCGTAGCATAGGCATAGCAAAAGAGCGAGCATCTAGCAAAGCAAAGATAGAAGTGATTTCGAGGGTATGGTCATCTTGCCTGCAATGTTCTCAGAGTTGTCGAAAGCTTGATCCTCGAAAACGCTCTCAACAGGCTCCTCGTTCACGCACTCGCCTCCGACTCTACCCAAAACAACAACACCAACAAAGGAACCACAATAAATCACGGTGCAATGCACAATCAACATGATGCAAAACATGACATGATATGCGAGATGCGATATGCAATGCGATAAAAGGCCCGAAGGTAATGATGAACCAGGCATCAACTTGGCAAACCAAGCATGCCACTGAAAGATGAGATGATTTCGCTGAAATCGATATAAAGATCACCGAAACGGATGCACGGTTTGCAAATGGCAAGCAAAACAAGAATGGCGCAAATCTGCCATTAACAGCATGATGCCACTTTGCAAGCAACAATTAATTAAGCTACTGCACCCAAACGTAACAACAAAGCACATGGCAGTGATCTACACATGATGCTCGACAAAAGATGAGCACTGAGCTACGGCTAGTTCACATCATAACAGGTTCAAACAAGCATGGCAAAAGTGCTCAAAGTAACAGGCTGGACATGGCAAAAACAGTAACAGGTTGCAATGTTCAGAGCATCAAAACTACATGCTACAGGAACTTAAAATAGCAAAACATGGCATGGCATGAATCTCCTCAAAGCCTATTACAAAAGTCCCTTACTGACCATAAGCCAAAAAGGACTAGAAAATATAGTAACACCCATGTCAATATTGAAAGTCTTGTTAACAGAATCAGCAACTTGACATGTCAAAAACTGATAACGAGATGGCATGTTAACAAGCTCAATGCACTCACTACAGAGCCTCAAATGATAAACTAAGCATACATACATCAAGAAGACCTGACATAGAAGACATCCATGGCAAGAACACTAACATAGCATATATGGATCAATCACAACAAGCTAGGCAAAATTGAATAACACGATACAATCTGCCAGGAAACATTTGGTAGCAAAAGTAGAGCTCGATTGACTCAAGCTATGGCATCCCATAATTGCAAACAAAGGCATGGATGGATAGAGCAAGTCATGCTTTACAAAACACCCTTACTGAAGTATCTCAAAATATGCATAGATCTCTCGGTATCATCAAGCAAACATGGCATCAAAATCAGCTAAAACAGGGCTGAAATCAGCAACATTGGGACACCTACTTTGCATGCTTGTGCTAGTCACCACATAGATCACAAAAATACATGGCATATACCACTGGAAAGATGAGATGGCATTTTACAAAACTCATGTAGGAATCAAATTCATAGGGTGCACATATTAATCATAGCAAAAATAACAAAAGTGCAACTCCTGATAAAAATCAGAAACTATCAGCACATTGCACTCTTCCAACAGCATTTCGGGCATCAAGATGAGCTCAAATGAAAATGATGCAATGGAATGAAATGATCTACTCTTCGAGGCGAACATTTTGACATATTATACGCGAAAAATGGATCTACGGATGCGAAGATATAGCACGTTGAAAAATGCACGAAATTACAATGATGCAAATGGCTTAGTGGAAAAAGAGGGAGGGAGAGAGGTCAACGCTGCACGCAGATCGAGGTTGGATCGGGCCGATCCGATCGGGCGCGGGCGGCGGCGAGGCTCGCCGGGAGATGGAGGGGCCGCCGGCGGCCGGATCCGCTGGGCGGCGGCGGCGCGGAGGGGCGCGACGGGTTTGGCCGGGCGCGGCGGAGGTCGGGCGAGGGCCGGCGCCGAGTCACGGGCGGGCGCGGGCGGCGGCCGATCGGGCGCGGCGGCCGGCGCGGAGGCGGCGGGCGCGGAGACGGCGGGCGCTGGGCATGGGAGCTTCATGGCCGGGCCGGGAGGAGTCTCAGACGGCCGGGCGGGCTGCAGCGATGGGGCGCCCGGCCACGTGGCGGTCGGCGATTGGCGGGCGCAAGCAAGCGGATCGTCCGCCTCGCCTGGACGTGTCCGGGCGCGGGAGGAGGAAAAATTAGGGTTTCGGGTGGAATGATCCGGATTTTGGGGTTTGCTTAAATAGGCATAGAGGAGCTAGGAGAGTCCAAATGAGGTGTAGTTTTCGCCACACGATCGTGATCGAACGACGGAGAGCATGGAGGTGACTTAGATGGGTTATTGGGCTGTTTTGGAGGTGTTGGGCTGCAACTTAAAAGAGGCCTTTGCGAAGGTGCGGTTAACTGCTGAGTACCAAACGAGCTCCAAATGACCAAACTTGACCGGTGGTCTCCGGTGTTATACCAAGGCCACTAGACAAACCTCGGTCCATTTCGAGACGGTTTAATACCCGCACACGGAAAAACGTAAAAGGACCGCCGGGGAGATAGGAGTGTCGGATTGCAAAACGGACAACGGAAAATGCTCGAATCATGAGATTTAACACGTATGCAATCTGCGATGCACATGATGACATAATATAAAATGCATGACATGGACAAAAAATGCAAAAAGGAGAAAACCCAACCACGGAGGGAATATCATATATCAATGCCGAAAATGGCAAGAGTCGGAGTTACAAATATGGAAAGTTACTTCCGGGGTGTTACAAGTAGCTTGTATGCTCTACCCACGGATTTTTACATAGGGATAGCCATATATATGACTTTTGGGGATCGTAGACATGTATAATTTTGTTAGACCTCCTCTTGGGAGTCATGAGGATATGAATAACATGTGTGATGATTGGAGTTTACCTATATGGGACGATTCTTTTGGTAATGTGATGCGATTTCTTTGAATACTAGATAGGACAGTTGGCCTCTCAAAAATCGTGCTCAAGGATAAGATGATAAATGTTCACTCGCACCCTAGAATCCTTGGAACCCTTAAGCCCCACCAAGCCACGGTATGGTCGGAATCACAACCACGGGCTTTGGTTCTAGGTCAAGTAGACCCTGGCCAACACTCAACCATGACCACCACCAATACCCCATCCTACTTTATGTACCCCGTCAACAAAGTCTTCATGGAGTATTTAGACAAGTTGGTTGTCATCTTTATTCTGGTAACATACTTGTCCACCCAAAGACAGAAGAAGAATCATTGAGCTGGTCAAGGAACTTCTGAAGATCGTCATGTCTAGGAGGAAGAACTATAACAACCACCTTCGCCAAGAAGTAAACTACCGCGTCGAAGAGCATGTGTATCTGCAAGCCAGTCCTCTCAAAGGAACTAAGTATTTCCATGTCAAACGGAAGCTCACACCAAGATTTACCGGGCCCCTCCAAGATCACTGCGAGACGAAGAGTAGACGACTACCGGCTGAACATACCACCTGAGTTACCCATTGTGCACAACATTTTCCACGCATCACACCCCGGAAGTGTTCCCAACTTCCTAACTTTCCCGATCTCTACGAGGACGTCGACCACCGAGCAATCGAACCCTAGCCCAATCTAACCTACCGCGAGCTACCCCTTTAGCAACCTGGATCAAGAAGAACATCATACATGAAGCCACACCATCAAGTACTTCAAGCTCAATGGAGCACCACACGGAAGCAGAAGCAACGTGAGGACTTGAAGACTACCCCAGATCCAAGTTTCAGTATCCCTTTCGGTGCCTAGTCTGGGAATCTCGGGGACGATATTCTTGTAAGGGGGGTAGGTCTGTCACACCCTGATTTTCATGCCACAACACTTAAGCTAATAAATCATGATAAAATGTGGTTTAACAAAAACTTTTGAGTGTTTTGTTCTTGCTTTGATTGAATGTTTGACTGCTGTTTGCAAGTGCTCTAAAAATCAAATAAATCCTCCAACACTTATACCCATTCTCCTTGATCCAAAACCTTGCCCAATGATCATGCCATGTGTATAGTACAATATAGTATTTTCTTACAAAAATAATTTGGCCAAATAGTATTTTCAAAAATTAGTTTTCCAAATACCCCTGAATTGAAATTTGCACTGCAAGTACTTAATTAAGGGCAGTAAAAATCTTTCCAAAAATATATTTGACTCCTATTAGATATGGGACAGCCAGAAACCACAAAAATATACTTGTAAAAGTTATTTTCCTATTTTATTTAAAGGCTTTTTCTTAAGTCCAGAAATGGTCTTTAATAGGTTAAACTTATTTTAATACTTTAAAAATATTTGGGAAAAACCTATGGAAACTCAGTGGACATATATTGTCCATATATAAGAGTTTCAACACATGGTCATGTTCAAAATATTAGTCAAATCCCTCAAAAACCCTTTCTGGATATTTCAAGATTTTGAAATATTTACAAAGGAAATATTCTCCAAAAATTCCAAGAACATTCTAGCATGTCACATATGACATGTTTAATGACCTTGACAAGTATCATGTCATGGAGAATAGTATAACCCCATGAAATCCCCTCAAAACCATTTATGCCCATTTTGAAGTTTGAGCAACTTTACATTGCCAAACATGTCCAAATGTTCTCAAACCTTGTGAACATGTTCAAATGGTCTAATCATTCATCTAAACCAAATGGCACAAGTTGGAGAAATGTTATATTGATCAAAGTGCCCCAAAACCCTTCCTGTCCAGAACCAAATTTGAACAACTCTACATTGGCAACTTTCTCCTTTTGATCTCAACTTTCGTGGACATGTTCAGAACCTCAAATGATGACACCACACCAAGTGGTGCATCAAGGAGAATAGATTTGCATGGCTAAATCTTGGAATGTCCATTTCTGTTGATTTCTAGGGTTTATAAAAGTTGCATTGGCAACTTTGCTCAAATGGACTCAATCTTGGTGGAACCACTTGTTTTGTCATGCCATTTGGCCCTGTCAAGCCTTACGACAAGATGAGTTCAGCTTCTTGCCCAAATCAAAAACAAACACCTTCTGCCATTTTTCTAAAAACACCAATTTTGTCAGGACCCCGATCCTAAGTCACACCGATCTAGCATGTAACACATCATATCACTTTGCGGCCTCACGCACGGTATTCCCACGGTGTCGCTTACCATGGCCGGACCGCTTATGCGTCTTTTGGCTCACGATATGGTAGTGTCGCTAGCATCCATATGACAAAGAACCCGGCCGACATGGCTAGTCGTGAACCCAAAGCGGCACTAACCTATGGGGACAGCATACATGAAACACTTCGAGCATGTCGGTCATCAACGATGAACTTGGGCTGTAGCACTGGCTAACAGGACTCGTATCCCGGCTGTAGCAAAGCTAGGCAGACTCCAAGTATCACCGCGTGACATTTCAAGGGACGTATATAGGAACGAAATGAATCACATGCCGCCACCAAGTGTCCAAGCAAGAGTGCTTTGGGCTAGCAGGACTCGTGAACCGGGCAGAAGCGGACTACTATCGCCGTAATCACGAGACTACATTTCCCCATATGAGAGGCTGCCAAGGATAAACAACTAGTTTGTCGGATCCCACACATACCAAGCATTTCAAACATACACGCAATATGCTCAATATGTGTAAATACGACGTGGCATCACAACATAACTCTACGACTTAAATATTATTCATTAGGCCCGAGGAGCGAGATATTACAAATATGGGTCTCATGACCCAACACTCGAGCATACAAGTCAAAGCACAAGCGAAGCTAAACATGTCCGAGTACGCATAACTATAAATGAAGAAGGCTGAGAAGCCTCGACTATCTACCAGATCCGCCGAGGCACAAGATCGTAGCTGAGGTAACAAGCTAAACGTCAAGTCCACGTGGAACTACTAGCGAGACCGACGCCTCTCTCGCAAAACATAGAATAAGCAAACGTGAGTACAATTGTACTCAGAAGACTTACATCGTAACTAACTACATATGCATCATTATCAAAAGGGGTGGTGGAGTTTGACCGCAGCAAGCCAGCTTTGACTCGGTGGCTATCCTGAACTACGATCGCAAGTAACTCTTTTGAGGTGGCGCACACGAGTCCACATATTCACCATGGCAATACACCACTATGGACCCGCCTCCGCCTCCCTACGAGAACGCCATCCATAGCACTCACGCTTATCTTGCGCATTTTAGAGTATCCACTTTCACTTGTCTATGAACCGATATAGGCAACCCAGAAGTCCTTCTCCGTGGACACGGCTATTCAATAGATCATATTAAACCCCGCAGGGTGTACTTCTTCACACACGCTCACCACTTACCGCCGCTTACACGACATGTACTCGCAACCTTCAAGCGGAAGCCCAACGTGGGTGTCGGCCACGGCCTACCTAAACACTCAAGTCCCTAGTCCAGGTTTATCGCCTATTCGGTTCCATCCGCAGGAGTCCGCCGAGGTTTCCCATACAGCCCGAACGATGTGTGCAGGGTTCCCGAGATACCAAACGGCACTCGGTACACCAACCATTTGTGCCTACCGCAACACAACCCACCCCTAAGGTCAGCGCTATGCGGCCCCCAAAGATGCTACAAACACCGTAAACTACTTGCAACTCCCTGACCGAGGACAAGGGTGGTCAAGAAGCCGAGAGGGTCCATTGGTTTCGGGCCCAATGCGTGGTAGTAATCAGATCATGGATCACAAACACGTAACTCAGTTCTCGAGGACGGCTGCAATGAGACAACCCACCATGTACTCCTACATGGCCTCTCACCGCTACCTTTACCAGATCGTGTTCACACACTTAGCTCACACACAATAGGACATGTTCATAACAATTCCAATTCATTCCCGATGAATCGACCCGACTCAACTCTAAGCAGAGAGTGCATGACAAGCAAGCATAAATGAGTAGGCACAACATGGGCTCAAACAACTCCTACTCATGCTAGTGGGTTTCATCTAATTATCGTGGAATGACAGTCATGCAAAGGATCAAGGGGTTCAGCTACCGCAGCAAGTAACACATGAGTCGTTGTTGTCCTAATGCAATAAAATAGAGCAGGAGCGAGAGAGTGGATTGTATCGAATGAACAAGGGGTTTTGCTTGCCCGGCACTTCAAGATAATAGTTCTTCATCGGTGTCATCGAATAATCATCGCTTGTACATCGCTCACCGGAGGGAAGATTACCGCAAACAAGAGAGAGCACAATCAATGCAATGCACATATATGATGCATGATCAGGTTAAGGTACTGAATTTACCTAATGCAATAGTAATCCGTTAGTTGGAGTGGAATTCAAACAAGGTTGAATTCCAACTCAAAATGCTATTTCTAAGATTACCCTAATCATGATTCATCCTATTCAGTGATGTTAACTTGCTCAAACATGCATGATCATGGCATAAACAGATTCTTCATATTTTTCTGATCATTTTCATATATAAATTATTTCCATCCGAAGTTACGGTTGAATTTATATGATTTTTAGAAGTTTAGGACATTTTCTCAAATTTTACTGAATTAAACTAAATCTAGAAACCGAATTATGAGCGTCACCGACGTCAATGTGACGTCACCGTCAACTGGGTCGCTGTCCAGGTCAAACCTGACGCTGGAACCCACGTGTCGTTGTCCTAATTAATTAACAGAGGCTGTTAGTGCTAATTGTGTCCTAACTAAAATGTCGCGAGGCACGGGCCCACATGTCGCTGACCCGGTGGTCAAACCCCGTCAAAGGGTCATCGCCATCGGCGGCTTGACGCCGCGACGCCGAACGCGGCGGAGCAAGTGCAATGGCCATTCCGCCACCAAAAGGGCCGGAGAGTACCTATGGACAGCTGAGAATGCGCCGAGGTTCTTGGTGGGGTAGTTGGAGCTCGGGCGGCCGGGTCGACGCCGGCGACGAGCTGCGCGGGCGGCCGGAGCTCGGGCACGCCGGGTTGGCGCTAGGGGCACCGCAGGCCGAAGGGTGGGTGCTACGGCTCCTACGGGCACGGTGAAGACGATCACGTGCTTCGGAACCGAGCCATCGTGGCTGTGGCCACGCCGGCGACGCAAGGGGCGGCGGCGAAGTTTCGTCACGGGGAAGTGGTAGCTAGAGGGGAGAATGAGCCGAGAAGAGGGGATCGACTCGGGAGCTCACCGTGGTTGCGAGGAGGCCGCCGGTGAGCTCAAGGGCACCGAGCCGCTAATTTGGCGACGGCGACCGGCGGGTCCGAGAAGGGGGAAATGGTGGGGGCGGCGCCTCGGAGTGCTCCGGCGTCGGGGGCTTGATGAGGAGGGAGGAGAGGGGCTAGGCGGAGGCCATGGGCACATCGGCGAGGCGAGGGAGGGCCGGTGGCCACGGCGGCGAGCGGCGGCGTTCTCGGTGGCGTTCGGTCGCGTGAGGGGGAGAGAGCAGAGGAAGGGGGAGGGTTCGGGAGAGAGTGAGGGAGGGTCGAGGGGGCGGCGTGGTACGCGTGGAGGCGACCAGGCGGTCGAGGGGGCACGTAGGCAGGGAGGAGCCGGCGTGGCTCGCCTGCCCATCGGGCACGCAGCTGCTTCTCCTCCTGGCAGGAGGAAGAAGACAGCGCTGCCCCTGGTGGGCCGGGCTGGCTGGCCAAGGCCACTACAAGGTGGGCTGCACGTAAGGTTTCTCTCTCTCTTATTATTTCTGCTTCGCTTCCTAATTTTGCAGCTTTGTTTTGATCCAGTTTTAAAACCAAATCAATTTTATAAATCCTGAAAATATTCACAGCACTTTATGAATTATTTCTATGGCCCACAAATATTTCCAACATTATTTGAGCATTTAAATTATTTATAGTGTTTAAATGCCCAAATTCAAATAGGGTAAGATTTAATTCAAAATCCAGAAGGACCTATAAGATATGTTCATCATTTTGGAAGAGGCTTTCACCTTTATCCATTAACCATGAACATTTTCACAGGGCATTGTGGGATTATTGAAAATGATTTTATCTGAACCTATTAGAATTCAATTGGTGCTAGGGTTTCAAAGAATCCCCATTTCAATTTTCATGGAAATTAGCATGATGACATGAATGCCCTAATGCAACTAATGTCAAGCAATTCTAGGGATGTGACAACTCACCCCCACTAAACAAGAATCTCGCCCCGAGATTCAAGACGTGAGGTAAGAGGAAAAAGGGAGGTCACAAACTATTACAATCTTCATGATCCAATTGCCTTCTCGAAGATGTTGGTTCACTCCATCTTCTTGATCTTGACGTCTTCGAGATCTTCACCCGACACGACAACAAAAGAAGGGGAAACCCTACATGATTCGATCTTAATGAAGATCAGGTAAACATGATCAACTCACGGACTGAGACGATGTCACATCTCGAGTTGAGACACAAAATGCATCGAGGGTTATGGAAGAACAACAACGAAGTTTGATTAGTGGCAACAATTCCACGCTTTAGGAAGATGGTGGATGGTATCATGGTGGCGAGGAAATATTCACCATGATCCCGTAACGGGACACCTCGAGAAAGGTGGCGCAAGGAACTATTCCCTTAAGTGGCAAAACGAATTACTTTTGATCCATAGATCATTGGAACTCTTTATACCCGCCTAAGGCAATCACGAGCGATCATTTGGTGGAGTGCAAAGGAATGGTACACCCGGACTAGCATGGATGATGTGGACTACCTTGTTGAAGACAACGCAATGAATGATTTTGCTTATCATCGAAGGTGGGGGGGGGGGAACCCATGGTAAGTCCACTTTTGAAGATAAACCTGGACAAGAATTGCTAAGAAGACAGTCTATAGCGAGATAGTACAAAGACGGTGCAAGCTTGGAACGGAATGCAATCGCCGAAGGTTCCAACCATCATATCTCGCGAGATTCAGATCTGGCTGGTGTTAGGATATTTCAGACTTAGCATGTCTGAAAAGGAAAGGTTGCAACATAATTTGACGAGATGGCGTTGCGAGATTCTCGGAACATGAACTACGATAGCAAGCTCCAAAACATGAGCTGGTTTTGCTACAAACCTGTGAACACGTTGTCTTAGACAAGCATGACCACATGGTAGTCTTATAATAAAACACTACCGAGTTCAGGTGGGAACCATCATCGAGGATAACGAAGTCCTATCATAATTCATGTAGTTGTTATGAAGGAACTCCTTCTCCTTGAACAATTCAATCAGTGGCTTGGTGTGCTATGGAATCCATACGGAATGAAGATGATCACCTATCAAACCATAGAATACTTCGCGTGCATGACTGACTTGGGATGATTCCAAAGGAACAAAACAAACCTTTCTCAACTTCATGGCGGCAACTTACACCAGATGCACATGAATTAGAGGAAGTCACTACTTTCATCCAAACATATACTTCATGATCGAAACACGAAGAATTGCTTACACAAGTTTCCAATACTAGGTTGATGCTCAACATGACTCATGGGGAGACAAATGCTACCGATGGGCTCAACAGAACTCATCGGGATTTCCATATCATCGACTTCCACCATCATGTGAACACGTGATAGTATTGGTCGACCAAAGAGGTAATGGTGTATGCTCGAGGGATCAACCACGAGTAAGACAACATTACGAATATCGTTATTCTGATTTGACTTGACAATGGCCCATACTCAAGTCAACGAATTGATAGGACAATAGGTCCAGCAACTGATCACAGGGACCAATCGATGAAGGTATCATCCTTCTTCAACACACACTACACAAGAATATCCCTTTGGAACGAACTAAGTTAGGCAAGCTTTTATCTTCCAACTCTCCAAGTTATTGTCTAGCTTAACCAACTAGCTCAGGGGTATTCAACACAGATTCTTGGAGAAGGGGTGGTTCACAAGAAACCAACTTGATCACGAGCGCAACATAACAGTCAGGGAACAACCCGGTAACACTTCCAAGAAGATATTTGGAAAGTCACGATCCACCGGTATGTTACTAAGCTCGGGAGCAATCTTGCTTTTGAGGGCAATACGATATGATCAAATGAGTGAGGACTTGCCACAATCCTAACTCATAGATCGAAGTGTGCACCAGAAATAAGGACTAGGTAGCACGATCAATCTTAGGATGATGGTTTAATGACCAACACGCTAAGAATGAGAATATTGTCCATTCACTACCAAGCAACAAGTTGCTCGGGGTATTGATTTCACACATCACAATTCACTTGTCGGCAATCTGGTTACAACAACACGAAGACCGAGGAATGAATGATGATAGTGAGAAGTATCACTACGCCAAAATTCATGAGAGTTAGTGCAATCCTCATGACACTCTTGACATAAAGATGGTAACACTCCAAGGTAGAACAGAACAAAAGCTGAATTGGCGTTTTGATCCGCGGGATACAACTACTTTGACCCAATCCTAGAAATGGATGAGGTACTGGAGTTTGTTTCTCCTAGTCATTCCGGATTAAAATGGCTTGACGGACCACATGGGTAAAATGCATCGATGAACACAAATGCACACATACCCTTGGCTATCAATTGATAGATGAAGGTCGGAAGGCATCTAAGAGAACAACTCAAAGGAACATATAACTTTCTAAGTTGTGGATGCACAGATTGGTATGTCGAGCAAGCTCAACATTTCTTCCGGATAACCCATGCAGAAAGGTAGAATTGGCAGAGTCACAATTATGAATGGAGAACTCCTCAAGAGCACTCTTACTGTGATGTATTGGTTCAACGAGGAACTTCTGCCATAAGCGGTTCGTAGTATTTGGAAGAAGGAAATACCACGGCTTCGAGGACTATCACAAAGGGTACTAATATCCTAAAGGCACTAGCAAATACTAACAACATGAAGTAGGATGAATCTCGGTTCAACAACCCAGAGTAGAATACCTACTACTAAATGGCACCACGGATGCTTTCAAAATGATGGCCGAATCATCACATCGGGATACAAAAGCATAGCTAAATTGCTAGGTGACTTCCTAAACACCTAGGGTCATAATAGTAGTTCCAACATATATGTCAAGGCAATAAATTACCCCAACGCACCGGTTAGTGTGCTTATTCTGACCAAAGAGGACATCGGAAATGTATGAAAGGATTGCAAATGCATCAGACTACTTAGGGACCTGGGGTGACTCGGACAGCATAACGGCTGTAAATGCTCAAAATGATTTGAGACATCCTGTAGAAAACGGTGGCATAACCACTCAACAACATCATAACAGGATTCTGAGATCAACAGTTATCATACAGAAATAGTAGGAACCGAACTGGGGATTAGAACCAACAATCTTATAAGTCCATGGATTAGTAACACGTCACCCTAATAGATAGATGAGAAGCCTAGTTCTTAAACCCCGTAGAAGAGAAGAGGATGACTCAGATCAGAAGGCCATGAGGTATAAGGAGTAAAAAAAGAGCCTTACGTTCCCTTCCACAATCAATTCCCCTACATATAACTAAAGCATTTCTAGACACAACTTCGACCAGTTTGGCTTGGTAATCCTACAGGCAGTCAGGCTCTGATACCAACGCTGTCAGGACCCCGATCCTAAGTCACACCGATCTAGCATGTAACACATCATATCACTTTGCGGCCTCACGCACGGTATTCCCACGGTGTCGCTTACCATGGCCGGACCGCTTTGCGCTTTTTGGCTCACGATATGGTAGTGTCGCTAGCATCCATATGACAAAGAACCCGGCCGACATGGCTAGTCGTGAACCCAAAGCGGCACTAACCTATGGGGACAGGCATACATGAAACACTTCGAGCATGTCGGTCATCAACGATGAACTTGGGCTGTAGCACTGGCTAACAGACTCCGATCCCGGCTGTAGCAGCTAGGCAGGACTCCAAGTATCACCGCGTGACATTTCCCGGGATGTATATAGGAACGAAATGAATCACATGCCGCCACCAAGTGTCCAAGCAGAGTGCTGGGCTAGCAGGACTCCGTGAACCGGTCAGAAGCGGACTACTATCGCCGTAATCACGAGACTACATTTCCCCATATGAGAGGCTGCCAAGGATAAACAACTAGTTTGTCGGATCCCACACATACCAAGCATTTCAAACATACACGCAATATGCTCAATATGTGTAAATACGACGTGGCATCACAACATAACTCTACGACTTAAATATTATTCATTAGGCTCCGAGGAGCGAGATATTACAAATATGGGTCTCATGACCCAACACTCAGAGCATACAAGTCAAAGCACAAGCGGAAGCTAAACATGTCTGAGTACAGACAACTATAAATGAAGAAGGCTGAGAAGCCTGACTATCTACCAGATCCTGCCGAGGCACAAGATCGTAGCTGAGGTAACAAGCTAAACGTCGAAGTCCACGTGGAACTACTAGCGAGACTGACGTCTCTCTGCAAAACATAGAATAAGCAAACGTGAGTACAATTGTACTCAGCAAGACTTACATCGTAACTAACTACATATGCATCATTATCAAAAGGGGTGGTGGAGTTTGACCGCAGCAAGCCAGCTTTGACTCGGTGGCTATCCCGAACTACGATCGCAAGTAACTCTTTTGAGGTGGCGCACACGAGTCCACATATTCACCATGGCAATACACCACTATGGACCCGCCCCGCCTCCCTACGAGAACGCCATCCATAGCACTCACGCTTATCTTGCGCATTTTAGAGTATCCACTTTCACTTGTCTATGAACCGATATAGGCAACCCGAAGTCCTTCTCCGTGGACACGGCTATTCAATAGATCATATTAAACCCCGCAGGGTGTACTTCTTCACACACGCTCACCACTTACCGCTGCTTACACGACATGTACTGCAACCTTCAAGCGGAAGCCCAACGTGGGTGTCGGCCACGGCCTACCTAAACACTCAAGTCCCTAGTCCAGGTTTATCGCCTATTCGGTTCCATCCGCAGGAGTCCGCCGAGGTTTCCCATACAGCCCCGAACGATGTGTGCAGGGTTCCCGAGATACCAAACGGGCACTCTCGGTACACCGGCCACGGTGCCTACCGCAACACAACCCACCCCTAAGGTCAGCGTTAAATGCGGCCCCAACATGCTACAAACACCGAAACTACTTGCAACTCCCTGACCGAGGACAAGGGTGGTCAAGAAGCCGAGAGGGTCCATTGGTTTCGGGCCCAATGCGTGGTAGTAATCGATCATGGATCACAAACACGTAACTCAGTTCTCGAGGACGGCTGCAATGAGACAACCCACCATGTACTCCTACATGGCCTCTCACCGCTACCTTTACCAGATCGTGTTCACACACTTAGCTCACACACAATAGGACATGTTCATAACAATTCCAATTCATTCCCGATGAATCGACCCGACTCAACTCTAAGCAATGAGCAGCATGACAAGCAAGCATAAATGAGTAGGCACAACATGGGCTCAAACAACTCCTACTCATGCTAGTGGGTTTCATCTAATTACTGTGGAATGACAGGTCATGCAAAGGATCAAGGGGTTCAGCTACCGCAGCAAGTAACACATGAGTCGTTGTTGTCCTAATGCAATAAAATAGAGCAGGAGCGAGAGAGTGGGATTGTATCGAATGAACAAGGGGTTTTGCTTGCACGGCACTTCAAGATAATAGTTCTTCATCGGTGTCATCGAATAATCATCGCTCGGACATCGCTCACCGGAGGGAAGATTACCGCAAACAAGAGAGAGCACAATCAATGCAATGCACATATATGATGCATGATCAGGTTAAGGTACTGAATTTACCTAATGCAATAGTAATCCGTTAGTTGGAGTGGAATTCAAACAAGGTTGAATTCCAACTCAAAATGCTATTTCTAAGATTACCCTAATCATGATTCATCCTATTCAGTGATGTTAACTTGCTCAAACATGCATGATCATGGCATAAACAGATTCTTCATATTTTTCTGATCATTTTTCATATATAAATTATTTCCATCCGAGTTACGGTTGAATTTATATGATTTTTAGAAGTTTAGGACATTTTCTGAAATTTTACTGAATTAAACTAAATCTAGAAACCGAATTATGAGTCGACCGACGTCAATGTGACGTCACGGTCAACTGGTCGCTGTCCAGTCAAACCCGACGCTGGAACCCACGGTCGTTGTCCTAATTAATTAACAGAGGCTGTTAGTGCTAATTGTGTCCTAACTAAAATGTCGCGAGGCATGGGCCCACATGTCGCTGACCCGGTGGTCAAACCCCGGTCAAAGGGTCATCGCCACCGGCGCTTGACGCCGCGACGTTAACGCGGCGGAGCAAGTGCAATGGCCATTCCGCCACCAAAAGGGCCGGGAGAGTACCTATGGACAGCTGAGAATGCGCCGAGGTTCTTGGTGGGGTAGTTGGAGCTCGGGCGGCGGGGTCGACGCCACGACGAGCTGCGCGGCGGCGGAGCTCGGCACGCCGGGTTGGCGCTTAGGGGCACCGCAGGCCGAAGGGTGGGTGCTACGGGCTCCTACGGCACGGTGAAGACGATCACGTGCTCGAACCGAGCCATCGTGGCTGTAGGCCACGCCGGCGACGCAAATGGCGGCGAGAGTTTCGGCGACGGGGAAGTGGTAGCTAGAGGGGAGAATGAGCCGAGAAGAGGGGATCGACTCGGGAGCTCACCGTGGTTGCGAGGAGGCCGCCGGTGAGCTCGGGCGGCACCGGAGCCGGCTAATTTGGCGGCGGCACGGGCGGGTCGAGAAGGGGAATGGTGGGGCGGCGCCGGAGTGCTCCGCGCTGGGGCTTGATGAGGAGGAGGAGGAGAGGGCTAGGCGGAGGCCATGGGCACATCGGCGAGGCGAGGGAGGGCCGGTGGCCACGGCGCAGCGCGGCGGCGTTCGGCGGCGGTGGCGTTGATCGAGGGAGAGAGAGAGCAGAGGAAGGGGGAGGGTTCGGGAGAGAGTGAGAGAGGGTCGAGGGGGCGGCGTGGTACGCGTGGAGGCGACCAGGCGGTCGAGGGGGCACGTAGGCAGGGAGGAGCCGGCGTGGCTCGCCTGCCCATCGGCACGCAGCTGCTTCTCCTCCTGGCAGGAGGAAGAAGACAGCGCTGCCCCTGGTGGGCCGGGCTGGCTTTCGCCAATGGGCCACTACAGTGGTGGGCTGCACGGTAAGGTTTCCTCTCTCTCTCTTTATTATTTCTGTTTCTGTTTCCTAATTTTGCAGTTTGTTTTGATCCAGTTTTAAAAACCAAATCAATTTTATAAATCCTGAAAATATTCACAGGCACTTTATGAATTATTTCTATGGCCCACAATACTTCCAACATTATTTGAGCATTTAAATTATTTATAGTGTTTAAATGCCCAAATTCAAATAGGGTAAGATTTAATTCAAAAATCCAGAAGGACCTATAAGATATGTTCATCATTTTTGGAAGAGGCTTTCACCTTTATCCATTAACCATGAACATTTTCACAGGGCATTGTGGGATTATTGAAAATGATTTTATCTGAACCTATTAGAATTCAATTGGTGCTAGGGTTTCAGCAATCCCCATTTCAATTTTCATGGAAATTAGCATGATGACATGAATGCCCTAATGCAACTAATGTCAAGCAATTCTAGGGATGTGACAAATTTGGCCACTTCCACTAATGTCCAAGAGTTCTCCTTTTTACCACAACCCCTCCTAGTCCCCCTCTACCTCTGGTGTGCTTCCCTGCCCGAGAGGCAATGATGAAGGGGGGCAGAGACCCATTTTTCTTCTCTGGACAACCACTTTCCACTCCCTTTTCTCACCTCTCTCTCACTCCTGCCAGGACCCAGAGCATCCAAGGCCTCCTCTCCCCTTGTTTATTCTTCCTGCAGCCACTAGACACAAGTGGACGCACGAGTGCGCGCGGAAAAGCCGCGGATGCCGGCCATTTGCGCTCCTGAGCACGCGTAGCGTGCTCCCGATCGCTGACGCCTTGCGCTCCTGCACCACTTCGAGCCTCCCTCGCGCCAGCCGAGGTGCCTCGACGTCCGCAACACGGCACCGCAGGCCCCCTCGCTCTCCCTCTCTCACCTCCTCACGGCGGCGCGTGCCCCAAAGCCGCCTGCTCGGCCATTGCCTCGGCCTCAGACGCGAGCACCCGAGCCTCGCCCCGCTCCCTCTCTCTATTCCTGGCACCCTACTCGACTCCCACGAACGCCGTAGACAGCTCCTCTCCCTCCCTCCTGGCCTCCCGAGCCGTTGCTGCGGCCACCCATGCGCCGCGTCCACGGTGAGCCACGGGTCGGCTATTTAAGGCCACCCCGAGCCCACTCTCTACTCCTTTGGCTCTTTCTCCCTCCCGTGCACCCCTGGACCAACCCACACCTCTCCCCGTGTCCTCCGTTCACCGTAATGGCCGGAGCGCCACCGTCGGGCTCCGCCTAAATTCGGGCTATCCCTAGCCTCTCCTCTCTCCCTAGCCACTCCAGTGCCCCCTCACCACCACCACCGACTCGCCCCGCACTCCATTCCGTCCTCCCCCGTACCTGCCGCGCAGTGCCAAACCTCGCCGACGGCCTCCTCCGCGGCCACCCAAGCCATCGCCGCCGCAGCCCTCCATGGCATGCGTGCAGCACATGGATGGGTGCGGCATGGCCTCCTTAGCACGCCGGTGGGCGGGGCGTCACCGGAGATGCTCTGTAGCCCCGGAAATCACCGGCGGGAGCCACTCCTCCCCTCGGCTGGAGCGCGTGCGGGAGGTTGAAGGCGACCTGCCGCTAGGCCCCGCGCGTCAGCGACCCAGTGGGCGGGCCCGGCCGTTTAAGTGGAAACGGCTTTAGCCGGATCCGCCTCCCCTGCGTGAAGGAGCACCCCTGTGAAGCCGCCTTCGACGTCGCCCTGCCACCCGCGCAGCTGAGCCGCTGGGCTGGCCCAATGCATATCTCTCGCCCAGTGCGCAGAATAAGGGTATAGCCTTTTTCTTATTTTCTTTTCCCAGATAACTTGTAAAATCCATAAATAATTCAAAAGAGCTCCAAATTTGATGATTCAAATTTGTAGTAGTTCATAAATTCATGATCTATCACATGGTGCTGTTTGCACATTTTTCCAGGAAACTTTTCTTCACACATATTTCGTAAAACCCTATTTTCCTATTTCTGTGATGAACTTTAGAAAATCACAGAGAGCTCAAAATTGATCCAAATGCCATGATTCAAATTCCTAGATGCTTCTAAGTTCATAACTTAGTTTATGAACATTTTTTTAATACTTTCTGTACCACACAATATAATGAGCCATTTCTTCATATTTGTCAACTTTGCAAATTCATAGGAAATTCATTTGAACTCCAAATCCAGTGAAACCAACTCCTAGATGCTTCTAAAATCATGGTTTGATAAATGGGTGCCTTTGCTCATTTTTCAAAAATATATTTCTGTACACTTCTTGCAAATCCATAAACCCCTTGATTCCATCATATCAAAATGTTTAGAAATATCCACTGACCCAATTCCAATGAAACCACTCTGGTTATTTTTCATATAACCAGAGATGTCCTAGAAAAGTCAAATTAATAATTTTAGAGCACTTTTATTTCCTGCCTTGTTGTGTTGCTTATTATGGTTGCTTTCAACGATAGCTGATGAAGTAGACGAAATGCTTGGAGTTGGACCAGGGATATTTGAAGACCTCGAAGGCTTTGTTAAAACAGCCAAGCAGCCCTTTGACCATTACACCCCTCTTGTTCATCGGAACCCTTTTTCCGATTGCTCGATGATGAAATATGACAGTGGTAAACTTGTTGTGAACCACCACATGATGCATACCCCTACTTATGACCTTACCTTGTTCATGATTGCATTGTCAAGAGACTAGTCGATGCATAATGATGCATGTGTACCATCAACTCTTCGTGGTTACATTCTTTTGAAAACCCCTTCAGGTGCCCCTAATGCCCTTGGGAGATGTTGAACTAAGGTCACCACTTGAGGAAGAAGTGGTGTACCGAAGAGAGCTTTTGGAGTGTGTAAAATGATGGATTAGATTTATGTGTGATTACCGTCCCAACCAAACATGTGCAACCACTCTATCCCTTTATGGGACGGGGCACTATTGATTACTTGGACTGATACTAGCATGGTGCCCACATTACTAGTGACGGGGGTGACTTGAGGTCACTCTCGGGACGGGGTCGTGCTTGGATAGGCGGCCATGACTGTTTTCACAGGGCACCGGACACACTGTTGGTCCCTTCGTGTATGCGTGATAATGTGAAAAGGGCAGAGTCCCACGATCTCTTGCTTATACACGAGGGCTGTGTATCAACGAGTGGACCCTATGTTAGTATCGTCTAGGGAAAGGTAATGATCGGGTGCTTCCCCCGAGTACTTAAGGTACTGCGCGATCGTGGGTGACACGAAAGCTCCCGGATCTTGTGGGTAAAGTGCGCAACCTCTGCAGAGTGTCAAACTATTCGAATAGCCGTGTCCACGGTCATGGACAGTTGGGAGGTGCTACTTAAACTATGTCCAGAAATTCTACAATCTCGGTGCATGTGTGTGTGGAAAGGAACTATTTGTGTCAAGGTGGTGACTTGACATGTTGAATGGCATGGCATTTGATTCAATTTCTATTTATGTTGATATCTGTAACCTTTTCTCAAGGTTAACCAAGTTCATTAATGCATATCTCACGAGTTGATAGGACATCCCAACTAGCGTGAAGCTAGGTTGCTTACTTGTCGTACAATTGCATTGTTACCTTGAACCAAATCATGGGTTGCTTGCGTGTACATTCAAAGTACTCATTGGCTGGCCAATGGTTATTTTATTGGCCAGGCCTGAAAGAACCGGATATGATGAAGAATACTTCGGTGACGAGCATGCAAGCTAGGACGCTTCCCAGTCAGAATGCCTGTAGGGTTAAGGCAGATGGCATGGGTCCAAGTTATCGACGAAGATTTCCACTGCGAATTTATACTCAAGACTTGACCATAATGGTCCTACTTGTGTAAAACGGTATGTATGGATGTGAGACTCTTGTTAATCAACTTCTGTGTGTTCAGTGAGCATTGATTTCTGGGATCACTGTACACGTGCATTCGGTGATCTCGACTTATGAGTCGGGGTCCCCACATTTACCCATGTTCAGGCCCTCTCGATGGAAGTAATAACCTACTTCCTGCTTGATTGACTTTGATGAGTATAGGGGTTACAAGAGTTGATCCACCTCGAGATCGTAATGGCTAAACCCTAGATGTCTAGCCTATATGATTTGTGATAGCCTCTATGGACTAAACGCTCAGGTTTATATAGACACCGGAGGGGCCTAGGGTTGTAGAGAGTCGGTTTACAGATAAAGGAAACTACACATTCGGACGCCAAGCTTGCCATTCATGCAAAGTAGAGTCCCATCCGGACACGGGGGAAGGTCTTCTGCCTTATAGCCCATCAGTCCAGCCCATACCAAATAGCCCGGACGCCCGAGGACCCCTTAGTCCAGGACTCCCTCAATAGCCCCTGAACCAGTCTTCAATGACCATGTGTTCGGCACGCAGATTGTCTTTGGCATTGCAAGGCGGGTTCCTTCTCCGCATACAATGCAGTCTCCTGAGCAAGAAAACTATATCTGGCTCTGTATAATAGTTGCAACCATCAACCGCAAGGGCAAAATACTTAAACAAAATAAGTCATGTGCACTGACAGCTTTTTTCGGCGAAACGTTACGTCTGGCCTTTTTATTATTTCGAACCATTTTTTGCCTCCCGCTTCGCATTTCGGGGCGCGACCTCCATTGACATGTCTCGTCAAAGCAGAGATCGTGTCCCCTTATTACGGGATTCTCATCAATACGGGTTTGGGTAATCCAACCGTGCCGTTCGCACGACCCCGTGGGAATAGGCGAGTTTTAAGGCGTGTGAGGGGCGCTTGGTATCCACTGCCTATATAAGAGTTTCGATCCTCAGCCCTATTCTTCCTCAGCCTTCTTCTTCCTCAGCCCTCCCATCCTCGAGCTCCAGCGCACAAGTTTCGATCTTTTCCGTAGCCACCCAACACTCCAGCCATGTCCGGATCTGGCTCTCAAGGCAAGTGGGTGGCCTCCTCCGTGATGGAGAAGGACATCAAGGAGCTCCGGGAGGCGGGGTAACTAAGTGCGGACGTTGCGCACAGGATCCCTACCAAGAAGCAGATCATCCCCACCCCAAGGCCCGGCAAAAGGGTGGTATCTATTCCCCACTTCCTCCATGGACTAGGATTTACACTTCACCCCTTTGTCTGCGGCCTCATGTTCTACTACGGGCTAGATTTCCATGATGTAGCCCCAAATTCCTTCCTCCACATCTCGGTGTTCATCGTCGTGTGTGAGGTGCTCCTCCACATTCCCCCCACTTCGGCTTGTGGCTGAAAGTCTTCAACGTGAAGCCGAAGGTGGTCGACGGGTAGCACGCAGACTGCGGAGGCGCGATGGTGAGCAAGCTTGCCAACGTCACCTGGCCAAAAGGGGCCTTCGTGGAGACTGTCAAGATATGGCAGCAGGAGTGGTTATACATCACCGAACCCCGCGATGCCAACTGGGCGGCCACTCCATAGTTTAGATCCGGACCCCCAATGCGGCTTGCATCATGGACCAACAAGGGTCTGGATTGGGGGTCGATCGACGAGGTGTTGATGCTGCAAAAGCGCATCATAGAAGAGAACACCAGCCTCACTGACGTGATCGAGGTGATGTTGTTTCGCTGCACCATTCCCTGCCAGCGCCAGCCTCTCCACATGTGAGAGTTCAATTCAGCGGGGCCGTGGACATTGCAGCGATTCTTCGACACAACGCACAAAGAAATCTGGAAGCTGCTGTTCAAGGCCCAGAAGTCGTGGCCGGAGACGACCGATGACATCGGCCACGACTGTGCTCATCCAGCCACCCCAGTAAGTTTTCTAGTTTTTCGAACATAACTTAGTTCATAAATAAAAGGGGTATGCTGAGATTTCCCTCCTTTAACCAGGGCTGGACGAAGAAGGCGGAGCGAATCAAGTGTCCGGCTCCGCTACCCGAAAACCCAACCGATCCTCTACTGACGAGGATGCTGGTCCCAACACCGTATAAGGCGCCGGAGAAGAAGGCCAAGAAGAAGGGCAAGGAGGCCAAAGGCGGCCTCTGCCGTAAAGGTACTTCAGACGGTGTGTCCGGAGATACCGAAGCTCTTTCCTCCCACGAGGAAGACAAGGACGAAGAGGAGGAGGAGGAAGAGAGCAATTCTCCCCCTAAGGGGAAGAAGAAGAGAAGGGCGTCCTCCGCAGACCTAGAACGGAGGCGTCCAAAAAGGGGGAAGATATCCCTCTCAGACGGCTCGGCCTCGGATGCCGAAGTCATCCCCCAGCGGCGCCCCAGGGAAAAGCTCCTGGTCGAATCGTAAGCATTCGAAGATACTATGCACATATCCGGTCTTTTACAGAGTGTAGGATAACATATGGTTATGTATTTTAGTCCGGCCCGTGATCTTCCCTAACAATCATCGTCTTCGGGGAACTCTTTGGCGCCGGAGATGGTGGAGAGCGAAACGCCTCCACGAGACCACCCCGGACGACATTGAAGTGTTGTCCCGAGGAGCCTCTTCGGGCCATGGAGAGGTGCGGGAGGCTGCCAAGACGGTGCCAGAGGGTAATGCATCGATTGCCGAGAACATGGGGGGCACAACCACCATGGAGACTGATGGCGCCCAGACTAGTCCAGCCCATAGCCAATCACCATTCTAGAGACCCACGTGGCTCCAGAATCGAGCAAGCAGCCCGCCTTGAAGGAGGGGGAGCATGGGCTCCACCGGTGACCTCCTTCAATCGGCGGCGTCGGACACTTTGATGGAAGCACCTCGACGTGCTTCCGTCGTGGAGGAGCACCGTACCCTGATGGATGCGGTTGTTGAGAAGGTTCAGTCCATCAAGAGCGGGCTGAACGAAGCCTTCGCCGGTGTACTAACGGGCTTCGAGGTATGCGATGTAATATTCTTAGCCACTTTGCATGTGCAAAAAATATGCCTGTGTATAGATAGTAGCCCCTGAGACTCTGTTCGGATTTTGAAAGAAGGCCGAACAGAGGATTAAATATTCACCGGAGATAACATACTTGTCTATTTTGATAAACAGGCTTCACTGTTAGCGATGACTACCCAGGCCGCCGAAGTATCCGAGCTCAAGCGGAAGCTGGAGCTGGCCGATGAGGATCTTTTCCGCATTAACAAGCGGTTTGATGAGGCGCAAGGTATGTTTAGAACAAAAAGTGTTTACACAGCTGAAGCAATATACCAATGTGGAGTCTAATTTCCTTTGGTATCCTGATCATATTTGCAGTTAGCGCGGGCGAGGTCAAGGCCCTAAAGAGCACCCTCGCCGAAGCCAAGGAGCAGGGGTGGGTGAGCCAAGCAGCCGCTGACAAAGCGGCTGCAAGTTTAAAGGCCGAGCAAGTCACTCGCCACAAATATGAGGAGCGGGTGATCGAAGTGGAATAGGAGCTCGAGGATGCCGCCGGCAAGTGCGAGTCCTTGGAGGAGAAGAATAAGGCCCAAGCAGCCGATCTCACCAAGGCTCTACAGGAAGCCAAGGAGGCGCGGACAGAGTCCCGGGCGGCTCGCGAGGAGATCAAGCAAGCCGAACTTATAGCGGCTGGTAAGCCTTTTCTTTTACAAAGTATATTTGGCGGTCGGAGATATGCTTTCCTAAATCGACTATGTAGTGCTCTGGACGCCTTTGCGGATCTCCTGAGGAGTGCTGCCGACGCCGCACAGTATTTTCGGGCCCAAGAAGGGAACACGACGGATAAGCTCTTTTGGTCACAGTATCTGGCGCCAGAGTGGCCAGCACTGCTAAACAACCAAATGATGCAGCTGGTGGAGCTGCATAGGATGTCCGATTTGGCCATGAAGGACATCATAGTCCGGCTATGGCCATCCAGACCCATTCCTAGCAGCTACTTCGGCCTGGTCAAGAGGCTCGGCAATGCCTTGCCCCAAGTTGAGGATGTGAAGCGCTCGGCGTGCATAGAGGGCACACGGATGGCCTTTGCCTGTGTCAAGATGCACTGGGCGAAGCTGAAGGCCGTTGTTGTGGAAGTCGAGGGTCCGCCCGAAGGCAAGAACTACCGCAACCGGGGTGATACTTCGAGGACGTCCTAGAGGGTGCCTGTTTGATAGAGAGTCAATGTTCGAAAGATATTATGTTTGAATGAATGTATCTGGGCTGCCCAGACTTTGTGTTATAAGACAAGGCTTTTATAATTTACTTATGCTTTTGTCTGAAATATTTTCCTCCTGTGCGGCCGTATTTATTTCTGAAAGTTTGCCGATCGTCGGCTTCAGCCCCGACCTAGGTACTATGGGGATGTTCGGGATAGCACATGACCACACTTGACCCAACGTCTTGGCCTGTAAAGGAGGTGGCCATGCAGTGAACTAGGTAATCAGACTATGCGGCTTTATCACTCTCACTTAGCCATAGGAGTTTTATAAGGGGAGTGTGATCTAGCCCCTAGTGCGCGTACATCTCTCCGAACTTGGATGATTTAGGCGCATGACGGGTGGAGGCCTATCCTTCGTATAATACGAAAAAAATGGCAAAATATTTAGTAAGTCACCGAACCGCTGACCAGCTCTCGCTATATCATGACATTCAGTTTTCGGCCTTCTCTACTGAGGTGTTTGACCGGATGAGCCAGAAACACAACCGCAGTAGTTCTCCCTTTACTACCTTAGTCGAACAAGCGGAACGTAAGGTGGTAACCACAGAAGCCGGGCAACCCAACTATTGACCAAAGACATGATTCGGAGTCGATGCATATAATGCGATGCTTGGGATGCCGAAGTATACTATAAGAGTGTTCGGACTTTTTGTTTTTTTGAAAAAAAGTATGTATGTGGACGAATAGAGCCCCTCGCAATTTGTGCCGAGGTGTATATATCAATCTGTCATGAAGAAGCCAATGCTGAATAAGGTTGGGCAACACTTTTTCCGCTATAGTCTGATTGATAAGTCAAACGTGTTCTTACAGAGAATGCCACAATCATCAAGGCTATTTTACATGCCAAGAATTTGAGAACAAGGGAAAGTTGTATACATGTCCTAAAAAGGTGGTCTTGAAGATCCTTTGGACACCCTGCCGCACGCCTACGCCGCTTTTCTCCCTTGGTGTGGGATCCTTTAAAAGGATCAATTGATCGAGTATACAGAAGGTGCCGGGAAAAGGGCCCTTTGTACCTTCGAAAAGTGAGTTGGGTTTTCAAGAACCTGAAAAATAAAAATAAAGGAAGAGAAAAAAGGAAGATTACTAAGGTCCGAATAGGGTCGAGCCGTATTGTGGCCTTTGTCCTTAGTGTGCCTCCGTCCCTGCCCATTGTATTTTTAGTGTGTAGTTATGTACGCGCGAGACATATGCCGCGATTAGGTGGGGGTTTCGACAGAGGCAGAATTGCTAATCGAAGTTCTAGATGAACGAACTGTCATTCTGCAGGTAGATCGGACTCGCTTGATGTTGTCCGGGTTTGCTTTGCCGATGGAGTATTCGACGATAAGACCACCACATGCACTCGGCTGCGAGGGCTGCGGTATGCTCCTCAGTGCGGAGGTAGCGCTCCATCTTTCCATTGACTGTTATGACGCTGTGTGGTCCGGGCATCTTGAGCTTTAGATAAGCATAGTGCAGGACCGCATTGAAACGGGCAAACGTGGTTCATCCGAGTAGTGCATGATAGCCACTGCGGAAGGGGACGACGTCGAAGATCAAGTCTTCTCTTCAGAAATTATCGGGTGAGCCGAAGACTACCTCCAGCGTTATGGATCCTGTGCTGTAGGCCTCAACGTTGGGTATCACTCCTTTGAAGGTGGTTTTGGTGGGCTTGATTCTTGACGGATCAATGCCCATTTTGCGTACAGTGTCCTGATAAAGTAGGTTAGGACTGCTACCACCGTCCATAAGGATGCGCGTGAGGTGGGATCCGTTGATAATTGGATCGAGGACCAATGCTGCCGAACCTACATGACAGATACTCGTCGGATGGTCTCCGCGATCAAAAGTGATTGGACAGGCTGACCATGGGTTGAATTTTGGGGCGACTGGCTCTATGTCATAGACGTCCCTTAGTGCGTGCTTGCGCTCCCTCTTGGTGATATGAGTAACGTAGATAATATTTACTATTTTTTACCTCGGGGGAATTTCTTTTGGCCCCCCCTATGTTCATTGGGCGAGGCTCATCGCCATCCTCGCTAGGCGGCCCTATCCCCTTGTGTTCAGTCTTTAGATTTCCGGCCTGTTTAAAGACCCAACAATTTCTGTTGGTATGATTGGCAGGCTTGTCAGGGGTGCCATGGATCTGGCAAGGTCGATCGAGTATTCTGTCCAAATTGGATGGACCATCTTTGTTTCCTTTGAGTGGCTTGTTCCATTGCCCAGGTGTAGAGCCACTGAATCTGGCATTGACCGCTGTGTCTTTGGTATCTTCATTATTCTTTCGACACTTGTGTTTGTTGCGTCGTGCCCTACCATTGCCGTCTCTGGCTTCGGAGGTGCCAGGGTCGCTGGTGTTGTTGCTTCTGCGAGCTAGCCAGCTATCTTCTCCCATGCAAAAGCGGGTCATGAGTGCGGTAAGATCTTCCATGGACTTTGGTTTTTCTTGGCCGAGGTGTCGGGCGAGCCACTCATCCCAGACGCTGTGTTTGAAGGCCACGAGGGCTTCAGCGTCCGGACAATCTACAATTTGGTTCTTTTTAATTAAGAACCTGGTCCAGAGCTTCCGAGCTGATTCTCCGGGTTGCTGGACTATGTGACTAAGGTCATCGGCATCTTGAGGCCGAACATAGGTACCTTGGAAGGGGTATCTAAAGGCGTATCCGAAATATTCCCAGCTACCAATAGAGTTATCTGGGAGGCTGTTTAACCAGTGTCGTGCTGGTCCTTTGAGTTTTAGGGGGAGGTACTTGATGGCGTGGAGATCGTCGCCCCGAGCCATGTGGATGTGGAGAAGAAAATCTTTGATCCATGCTACGGGATCTGTAATTCCATCGTATGATTCAATGTTCACGGGTTTAAACCCTTCTGGGAACTGGTGCTCCATTACTTCATCGATGAGCATAAGGGGTGTGCGGCGCCTCTATATCGGGCGATGTCACGACGTAGTTCGGATGACGTACGTATGCGGTTTTCGGCCCGGGTGAGGTTGTGCCTGTCGTGCCGGGCCTGATGGCCGTCTTCTCACGTTAGGGCATGCCCCCTTAATCCATAGATTGATCTGACTTGGCCTGCTCTACTGTCCAGGTCCTGTCGTAGGTCGTAGGTGTATCCTAGAGCCGCTGTCTCTCTGCCTCTACGGCGAGGTGGTGCGGGTTGGTGTTCGGCGTAGGTGGCCGCTTTATCTTGCCCGCATGGTGGCTGGTCTGGTTCATCAGCACGGTCATGTCTTGACGGTATGGGCTCGAGGGCCTCGTTGTCAAATTGTGGTAGTAGCCGACGCTTCGGATAACTCTTTGTTGGGCGTTGAAGGCCATACTCTTCGGTAGCTAGGACCTGGGTCCATCTTTCGTTGAGTATATCCTATTCGGCTTGGAGCTGTTGCTGCTTCTTTTTTAGGTTTCTCGTAGTGGCGATTAGCTGGCGCTTAAAGCACTCCTGCTCGAGTGGTTCCTCTGGCATGAGGAAGTCTTCGTCGCCGAGGCTCACATCATCCTCGAAGATCGGTAGATAGTTACTATAGTCCTTGTTCCCGACCGGATCGTCAGGGTTAACTTGCCCTTCCTCCCAATCATCTTGTCCGGATGTTGGCTCGACTGGGGCTTCAGGGTCTTCGGTGTTCTCCGGAGTGTTATTGTCTCCAGTGCCGGTATTGCTCTCTTTTTCACGACGTGATTTTGAGCGGCACCGCTGATGTCGACGCTTTGGAGGTGCCTCAATAGGCTTTTGCTCAACCGGATCCTTCTTACCGTCGCCGTCATCCTCTTTGGGAGTGTCCACCATATACATGTCATATGTTGAGGTGGTCATCCATCATCCGGTAAAATGTGGGTCTTGGTCTTGTTCGTCTCCGGCCTCACGTTCATGCCGTCGATGTCTTCGGAGGCGTAGTCCAGCATGTCGGTTAAATCTTTGACAGTGGCTATGAAGTGGGTGGTGGGTGGAACGTAAAATTCCCCGCTTTCAGCCCCTAGTCCGGGTTGGGCGTAATTCATAGGTGATTCCTCTGTGATGGCGAGGGATCCCATTAAGTCCAGCGCCTCATTTAAGAGCGAGGTTTGGACGGGGAAGTGAGAGTCCATGGAGCTAGGAGGGCGAAAGCCTCCTGGCCATGCTTACTTGGCATGGACCTCGAGATTCGGAGCTAGTGTCTGGGGGCAAGTCCGGCTTTCCAATGGCCGGGGGAGCCCAGTTTGACTCCAGGTTTGTCGATGATGTCGTCCCCTCCGGATCTCCGGTAGCAAGCTTCATGATTGTAGAAAGTCCGGTGGGCTCTGAATTCCCATCTTCGGACCCGGTCGTTTGCTCTTGATCTAAGGCCAGAGTGGAGGTCGAGGCCGCCAACCCTTTGAAGATCAAGTCTCCTCGGACCTTCATGGCCCATCAGTCCGGCCCGTACCAAATAGCCCGGACGCCCGAGGACCCCTTAGTCGAGGACTCCCTCAATGCCTCTTTTGTAAACAAATGTGCTCCTGCGCGTACCCGCCCATGGGTGTGAAAGAACTAGTGCATGCGTGCACCGCTTCTCTTCGTTAGAGTACAATGTACTATGCCCAAAGAATGTTCACCACAAGAGTTATAAGTGTGTGACGTGTGAGTTTCAAAAAAAGGTGTGTGATGTCTTTTAATTTTTAGTAGTTCTGAGGGTAGGGTGTGAAGAGCACATATGTGTGTGACGTCTACCTAGATATAGATGGTGGGTGCAAGAGGACTCGGGTGAGTAGTGACTCATGACGGTGCGTGTGTGCATGACAGAGAGGGGTACATGTCAATCCAATGCATGTGCCCGTAAATCATATCTGACAAACATTCGCCACAGGCCCTTTCTTGACGAACGCCCAAAGAATCATCAGATCGGCATCCGACAGTGAAAGTTTTGCCAGCGCATTTGATAGAACAGGCACTCCTCTGACACATAGAACTTCCACGTGAGTGTTCGCAACTGCGTATGCTCCCTCTATTCCAAAATATAGTGCATATATCTTTATTCAAAATTCGAACCTCACAAACTTTTACCGAGTTTTCGTAAAACAAAATGCACATATAGAATATCCAGTATATATCCTTTCATTCATCATCAAGAGGTACCTTTAGATATGGGGGAGGAATATACAAAGAAAAACCACTGTATCACCTGTAGTAATTTCAACCCTCCTTTGGTGTGGAGGAATATCCTAGGAATTCTATATGATATGATTTTTATAGGAATTTTTCCTTTAGGTCCATTTGGTTCTTATGAATGGATTCCTATACTCCACATTTCAAAGGAAAATAAAGATGATGTGTGTCGGGGAAGCTGATCGTGACCCACGAACACCTATGGGACCGGCGGACCGAGTCCCTTTTGGTTCGGTGGGGGCGGAGATTGCACGAAGAGCAGATCGAGGCGATGCACACGAGCAGTTTACCCAGCTTCGGAGCTCTCCGGAGAGATAATACTCCTACTGTTGCTTGTCTGATTATACTGTGTTCTTGCTAGGGAGCACAGAGAGATACAAAACCTAGCTTGAGTGTGTCTAGTCTCGAATGAGTCGAACCTCCTCTACGTTGCGCATGGGCCTCCTTTTATAGGCTCAAGGGGTCACCAACAGGTGGCAACGTAGACAAGGGCAAAAATGGGAAAATGAGTTGCGGTTGGTACAGCTACTTTGTACAGTGTATTCTACCTAACTCTGACGGCAAGGGAAGAAAGCAATAAATGCCCGTCCATGTCGCCTAAACAGTGCAGAAAGGGACCGTCAGGGGCGCCACCGCTTGCCACGATGGCACTCCTGTCAGCGCCGCTTACCGCTGCTCTCCGCTGGCTGCATAGCCTCTTGACACACGCCTAGAATGGCCCCATGGCGACACGTTGGTGGATGAACTGGAGCGGAGATGAAGAGAGGTTGCGTGCCGCGGCAAGCATCTTGCCGCGGCTGAATCCTTGTCGCGCCCGGAAGCTTGTCGCTCACCAAGCCTTTCCGGCAAGCTCCTCTTGCCGGGGTCTTGTCTTCTACATGCCTTGAGTGGCCTTCTCGGCAAGCTCCTCTTGCCGGGGCCTTGTCTTCTTGACTTAAACACTTTGTTCTTGAATTGCTCCAAAGGAACCACGGAGGACCTTGGCGGTCACTAGGCAGCCCTGCCGCGGGGTGCTGCAACTGCCCGTGCACGAGTTCGGGATACTAGGGTACCCCTACTCTAGTACATCGATAGGAGCCTCGGGCACGGGCCACACACGGTGCCGAAGCGCTGTTGGGCCAGGCCCAAAACAAAGCGATTGCGGCACACGCTGCGGCCTAGATCACGCCAGTGGCGGCTCCGGACCCACCACGCCCCCACGAACAACACGCGCCCCGACGTGGCGTCGTGGGAGAGATCGTGGGGTTTCTTTAATTGAAAGCGGGCGTCGCCCCTCTCCTCCTTATAAACAGGGGAAACAGGGCAGGTGGCCCACCTCGCCATTGCTGTCACATCTCGAAAACCACCGTCGCTCCTCCTTCTTCTCTCGTCCGAGAGCAACGCCCGCCCCCATCGCCACCAGCGCCATCAACGCCGCGGTCTCCTCCACCGCCTCGCCATGGCTCAAAGCCGACAAGGGAAGGGCGTGAAGTCGGCCGAGGCGCAGCGGCTCGCGGCGCTACGCAAGAGCGGGCCCTCTTCCCCCAGCTCGACGCAAAGGAGCCGAGGAGGCTACTACCTCTTCAGTCGACGGAGACGCGGCGCATCCGCGCAAGACGAAGGTACTCTCCGCCGCCGCATCAGAGTCAGCCTCGAGCGGGTACCCTTTCTTCGCGCTCTTCTTCTACTGCGGGCTCTGCCCGCCCTTTTCTGAGTTCTTCTGCGACATCATGAATACCTACGGGTTTCGCCTCCTTGATTTCACCCCCAACGCTGTCCTGACCATGGCGGTTTTCGCACACCTCTGCGAGAACTTTGTTGGAGTCCACCCAAACGTAGCCCTTTTCCGCCACTTCTTCATGCCTCGCGTCGAGAGAGGAGAGCCACTTGCGGAGGATTGCACGGATCTCCGGGATCGGCAAGAAAGAATCCTATCTCGAAGGAGAGCTCCACAAGCAAGTGGGAGGAGGGAGAGCCGATTGGTGTTGGATCGTTGAGGAGAACCGCAGCCCTTCATCGCCCAGCGGCAAACTCCAATAGTGCGCGGCAACGATTGGAGCAACTTGGCGCCGGAAGATGCTAGGTTGAAGATTGCCGTGACCGGATCCTGCGCCTCGGGTTTGCGGACTCACTTTGAGGCGCGGTTGGCGCAGATTTCTTCGCCGTCGCGATCGCTTCCCTTGCGAGAGAGGAGGAGGCCTGCTTGGGAGTTCCGAACCCGGCGGATATCATGAGGCTGCGCCGGGCCTCAACTGGAATTTCACCGTCTTGGAGTTGGACGCAATGCTTCGAGTTGTTCAAGCATGACCCGATCACCCCGAGTGGTTTATGTTGCCGAGGGGTCATCCCATTGTGCAACAATTCTTCGCCGACCGCATCCGCGCCATGATGCCCACATGCGATTCACATGGGATCGTTCCAACTCGGCAAGAGCTCAGACGGACGACGTCGCAGCAGTTCTTCAAATCTTGGAAGAAGTGCCGATCCGCCCGACGAAAGCGTAAGTGGCTCACCCGCGACACCACCGACGCCGAGATGCAGCGCATTGCCACCAGGTGGAGGAGGCGGCATTCTTGCACGGGCGAATTTGGATTTACTTGTGGAAGAGGCGGAGGCAGCAGAGGCGGCAAGCCTTGCCGATTGAGAGGAGCTTGCCGGCGAGGAGGAGCAGGCCGAGCCTGAAGTTGAGCCAAGCGAGCCCGCCGAGGGCGCCTCCTCCGCTCCTTCAAGTAGCTTGCATGAAGCGGAGCCCACAGCTCCACCAAGAAGGCGTCTCCCAAGGCGGGAAGTGACGGGCGGCAGACGGGCCAACAGCCGCAGCGCTGCGTGCGGCGCGCTCCACCGCGGCAAGCACTGCATGCAGCTGGAGCACCCCACACCGCCGCAATAACCGAGGCGGGATCCTCTCGAGCCACCGCTGCCACCCCGCTAAGCGGCCAAGGAATCTCTCCTCCACCTCTTCGTACCGGAGGCGAACCGGAGTTTGATCTCTTCGCGCTCAGCTCCGACGAGGGAGAAGAAGAGTAAGCTTCTATGCTGTGCTCGTATTTCTTCAATTTGGTTGCTTTGTCTTGTGTCTGATTTGCTTCATTCTGAACTCTTTCCTTTTTCAAGACGCTGGCTCAGAGAGCGTCGAAGAGAGCCAAGACCCCGGTGGTTGTCATCGAAGACGATCCCCCCGTGGCGACGGGAGGCGCGTCTGAGATCCCCTTGCCGGACCCGGCAACCCTTCCTCAAAGCAGCCCCCAGCACAGCCCCCAGCGTAAGTATTTGGTTTATTTCTTACGGTTAGGTGTGCATGGGTGCTCCTTCTTTGCTGATATCTGACTTGCTGATTTGTGTAGGAGCAGAGCAGCCTCATTAGGAGGGCCCGGAAGTCGCTCCCGAAATTCAGTCTGCTTCAACTACGCCGCCAAGGGAGAATTCTCCGGCAAGGGAGCGCTCTCCGGCAAGGGTGGCTTCTCCGACAAAGGAGGTTTATCCGACAAGGGGCAGCGCCGGCGATCCTCCGGTGGTGGAAACCGCGGCTACAGATCCCATCGCAGGTAACCCTTTTGTGTGACAATTTCCCTTGGATTCTTTTTTTCTTATGTTCTTCTTTTCGAACATTTGCTTGACTGTTCTTTCTTTTTCTGATCGTCAGACCCATCTGCCGGAGAGCCGATGGAGACTGAAGTCGCCGCCATGGAGGAAGAGGCTGGCGCCGATGGATCCGCCGGCGAAGAGGCCGCCAAGGCTGCCGCTGCAAAGGCTGGCGAGGGTCCGCGATCGTCTCGATGACCTGAAGCAGGGGCGCCAGCGCTGCACCGAAGCGCCGATCCCTCCGCCATCGATGCGTGTCGGTTCGAAGAGCCCCACCCGGCGCCTATCGAAGGCGGCGGCGGCGTCTTCATCAAGCTCCCACAGGCGCCGAGCTCGTGGCGCCGGTCGAAGGGGACCTTTGACGAAGAGCTGCTCACCTCTGCTGGGCTGTCGCTGGTTGACGCGCCAAGCAGCAGCAGCGGCGAAGTCTGAGGAGGAGCAGTTCTTGAAGAAGCTGTTGTCGCTCTACGCGCCGAAGCCAAGCCGAGTCCCGGAAGCACTTGTCGCGAGGGCGGAGCGACATGGAGAAGCGCGAAGAGCTCGGTCGCCAACCAAGAAGCTCTCCGGACGTGGCGGAAGAGCGGGGCAACTTCGCTGAAGCGCACAGCCTTCATCCTTGAGAAGGCTAAGGTCGAGGCAGCAACGGCTCGCCGGGCGAAGCTATCTGCGCAGAAGGCGAAGTGGCGCAGCGGAAGATCAACCTTGACAGCTATGAGGAAGAGCTTGCGCGCCTGAGCAATCACTTGGCGGAGCTCTCAAGGAAGCAAAGGACGCCGCCGCAGCTGCCGAGGCCGCCAAGAAGGAGTTAGAGACAAGCGTGGCGCAGTTGGAGGCCGTCTGCGAAGAGCGGCGAAGAGCTTGCTGCTGAAGCACGAGCGCGAGAAGGACGCCTACACTCTTGGCGAAGTTGCGAGCCGTCTCGCCGAGAAGATCAAAGAGCTCGATGCCGCCAAGGACTCCAAAGCGGATCTTGAGCTGAAGCCGACCACCACGATGGAGACGCCGGGCGGCGCCAAGGAGCGAGAGGTGGGTCTGCTGGAAAAGATCAAGGCCAACGAGGAGCTGTTGGCGAATCGCTATCGCCGCCAGAGCACCTTGAGGAGAATGTGGAGCTCGATGAAGGTCTTGTGAATATCGCCGCCGCCATAGACAAGGAGCCGATAGAGCTGGGATGGTGGATCTCGGTACTCCTCCAACGAAGCGCCCAACCCAGCGCCAAGCTCAGCTTGTTCCTCAAGGGCGTGGGACGGCTCTCCAATGACTCGGGAAGAGATCCCGGCAGCTGGTCGAGGAATCGCGCCAGATCTGCGCAGAGCCCTCGAAGGTGTTGATGAAGGTGGCCTTCCGCAATCCAGGCCTCAACCTCGACGGCGTCCTCAGATCCTTGCCGCCAGATGCCGATGTGTAGGTGCTCAAAGCCCTTGTCACACCCATCGTGGACAGGGTGGGCAAGATCAAGCGAGTTGATGGCGACCGCGTAGACTAGGCCGCCAATTTTATCTTTCCCTTATCGCTGCTGATCATGTTTAGGAGAACAATTCATTAGATTTGCGACAAGCTATTTTTGTAATATGACTCTATCTTAGGCAATGATCGCAATGTTATTTCCTTTACTTGATTCCTTCCTTTGTATATTTGTGCCTTACGCTTTTAGGGAACTTGTCGGCGCGGGCACCTTTGCCGCGAGTGCAGAGTGCGGAACGTCAGCAGCCTGCTGGCGGTGCCGCCTCCGACAAGCAACCTTGTCGCAACTAGTTGCAGCTCACTTAAGTTGTTGAGCGGACTCGAAACAAAGTAAGGGCGCAAACTAGCTACGAGTTGGTTCCTCCGCGCATAGGTTTTCCATACAAAGTACTATCGTTCGAGGAAGATAACTTAAAAATTTAAAAGCTGATTACTCAAACTTTAGCAACTTAGCTTCTCTGTCGTTTGCTTCCCGGTAAGGCGAAACTTCCTCGAGCGACGCCTGGCGGTCCACACCATTATCTTCTCCTTCCCCGGCTAACTTGTGGGCGAAGGAACCTTCCTTTCTTTTGAGAAGAAAGAAGAGAAAATAAAGTTATGGAGCCTTGTGGCTCGTTATCGCCATCGGTGTGGATGCCGCACAAAATGTCGATAACACATGCAAATTGATTATGAAAGCATGAAATTGACAATTTGCGCGCAACACATGAGCTTTATCGATGCACGGGTCTCGCGCGGCTTTGTACAAAGGATTACATGCAACATCGGCAAGACTTGTACAAAAGGTGGTTGCGGAACAGTTCCGCAACCGCGCTTCTATGGGTAAAAATTACGAAGATGCTCAATGTTCCAGAGTTGCTCACCGGAATGCCATCTTCGGTCTCAAGGCGGACAACGCCAGGCCTAGTGACTCGTCTCACCCGATAAGGGCATTCCCACTTCGGCGTCAACTTGTTGGAATTCTTGGCGGACTGAACGCGCCGAAGAACAAGGTCGCCTTCCTCGAAGCTTCTGGCACTAACTTTGCGGCTGTGGTAGCGACGCAAAGCTTGCTGGTAACGAGCAGCTCGTCTGGCTGCTCAAGACGGTCCTCCTCAAGGAGCGGTCGTCATCTTGTCGCAGCTGCTCTTGCTCAAGCTCATCGTGGCGAGTACTCGAGGTGACCCGTATCTGAGTTCCGTGGGAGAACTGCCTCTGCTCCATAGACTAGAGCGAAAAGGTGTCGGCTAGTGGCTCGATTTGGCGTCATCCGATCGACCAAAGAACCACCGCAGCTCCTCAATCCGCTTTCTTCCGCACTTGTGCAGCTGTCGTCGAAAGTTCGGTCTTGAGCCCTCGCAGCACTTCAGCGTTGCCCTCTCCGCTTGACCGTTGCTTCTCGGATGAGCAATGAGCGGCAGAACCTTGGCGCCAAGATCTTGGACGTCTTCGCATGAAGGTGCTCGTGAACTGTGTGCCGTTGTCGGTGATGATCCGGTTAGAATCCCAAAGCGGCAAACAATTGACTGAAGAACTTGATCGCCGATCGGCTGTCACCTTCCTCATCGCTTCCACTTCCGCCACTTTGTGAACTTGTCGATTGCGACGCATAGTACTCAAAGCCCCGACAGCTTCGGGAAAGGGGCCGAGATGTCGAGCCCCTGCACCGAAAATGGCCGTGGATAAAGGGATCGTCCGAGAGCTTGAGCTGGCTGGTGTATCTTCTTGGAATGGAACCGCACGCTTCACACTTGGTTACTTGTGCGGTTTCATCTGAGGGCTGTCGGCGAAGAAACCTTGCCGGAAAGCTTTGCTTTAAGTGCTTTTCGCCAATGTGGTGACCACATATGCCTCCGTGTATCTCGCCAACAGCTTCATCCATCTTCCCGATGAATACACTTCAATTTCACTCCGTTGAGTCTTCTTCAGACAGACATGTTTGTCGACAAACCGGTACATACTTGACTGCCGGGCTACTCTCTCCGCTTCTTCTTGCTCTTCGGAAGTTCTCCTATCTCAAGGAAATGGACGATCTGTTGCGCCCATGCCGGAGCTTGCGGCTCGACAACAAGGACTAAAGGCACATATGCTGCTGCGGGAACATCCGCTTCTCACGGCAAGAACCTGCGGTTCGCCGAGTTGATGTTCCCGGCAAGCTTGCGAGCGAAAGCTTGTCGGGGCGCTCGCTTCAACGAAACAAACCCTAGGGCTTGTCGGAGCAGATCTCCTCGGCAATCTGGCGTTGATCACGGGACATTTTTGGTGGCGACTTCGGGAAGCTCTGCCGGAAAATAGTCGCCAGAGATCAACTTCCTCTTCTTGTTCTGTCCTGTTGATGGCGTTACGGTTGGTTGAGTCAGCTTGAGCACGAAGATTCCTGGTTCCACAGGTAACTTGAGTGCGGCGCACTTTGACAGGCCATCAGCAATATCATTCTGAGCTCTTGGAACATGTTCCATCTGTAGGCCGTCAAAGTGTTCTTCTAGCTTTCTCACTTCATCAACGTAGGCTTCCATCAACGAACTCTGATAATCTTTGTTTACTTGGCGGACGACAAGCTGCTAGTCACCCCTGACAATGAGCTTCTTTATCCCAAGGTCCACCGCAATTCTGAGACCGGCAAGCAAACCTTCATACTCTGCAGTATTGTTTGTTGCTTGCTCCTTGGGAAAGTGCATTTGGACTATATACTTGAGGTGCTCTCCGGTGGGCGCGACAAGCAGTACGCCTGCACCGGCGCCATGCAGCGAAAAGGCACCGTCAAAGTACATCAGCCACTCTTTACTTGCCTCCTTGACGGGGATGCTCGTCTCTGGAGTTTCTTCATCTTGCGTTGGCGTCCATTCTGCTATGAACTCTGCTAGTGCTCTGCTTTGGATAGTTGAAGTGCTTTCAAACTTGAGGCCAAAGCTTGATGGTTCCAAGGCCCACTCGACAATCCCGCCTGTTGCTTCGGATTTTGCAATATTCTCTTCAGCGAAAGCGAGTGACAACTGTTATCTCATGTGCTTGAAGTAATGGCAGCTTTCGAGGCCATGAGGAGGCCGAAAGCAATTTCTACACACCGAGTACCTTGACCTAGACCCTGCAGAAGGGAACCGACAAAGTAGACTGGGTGTCTGCACCATCCTTTTCTCAGATCTTCTCGCAATTCAAGCAGATCCGTCCTTGTCGGGACCAGAGCTCGCCGGGCGGCCCCCGCTTGTCGCTGGATGCATCTGCCTTAGTTGCCAGCTCATCATCCGCTCCCTTTCCGCTACTAACGCAGCACTAACCACTTGATTGGTTGCCGCTATATACAGCAGCAACTTCTCTTGTGGCCTAGGTGCGACAAGTATTGAGTGGAGGACAGTACCTCTTTAAGTCTGTGGCGCAGCCTCCGCTTCGAGTCCATTTCATTGACCTGCCTTTTTCAAAATCTTGAAAATGGCAGGCACGCCAGCAGAACCTAGAGATAAACCTCGCTTGAGAGCAGCCACGCAACCGGCAAGTCTTCGTACATCCTTGACGCTTTGGTGCTTCAATCGCTCAATGGCCTTGATCTTGTCGGGATTGGCTTCAATTCCCGCCGAGACACGAAGAACCCGAGAAGCTTGCGGAAGGGACTCGAACACGCACTTCTCGGGGTTGAGCTTGAGGTTGATCTTGCGCAGATTTGCAAAGGTCTCATCTAAATCTTGAACCAGAGTTGCTTTGTCCTTGCTCTTGACCACTATGTCATCCATGTAGGCTTCTACATTTCGTGCATTTGCGGCTCAAAAGCGCCATGGACTACTCTTGCAAACGTTGAACCAGCATTCTTTAGCCCAAAAGGCATCCGTACAAAGCAAGATGTGCCACATGGGGTGATGAATGCGGTTTTCTCCTCATCCTCTTCGCCATGAAGATCTGATGATATCCTGAATATGCATCAAGAAATGAAAGCAATCACATCCGCCGTGGAGTCAACAATCTGGTCGATGCGCGGCAAGGGAAATGGGTCTTTGGGACAAGCTTTATTAACATCCGTGAAGTCGATACAGTCTCCATTTCCCATTTGCCTTACGAACAACTACAGATTGGCCAACCACGTGATGGAGCACTCCTCGACAAGGCCTCGCTGCTTCCAACTTCTTGATTTCTTCGCAATGAACTCTTGACGCCCACTCCCTACTTCCGACTTTACGCTTGACGGGCCGTGCATGAGGACAGACAGCTAGGTGATGCTCAATTAGTTTCACAGAACACGGGGATGTCGACGGTTGCCATGCAAACACGCCGACATTCGCCCGCAGAAAGCAACGAGCGCCTTCCTATTTAGGGTCGAGAGGGCACCGATGGTGAAGGTACCACCAGCGCCGTCCTCTGGCGGCACCTTCTTGGTCTTCGTGGAGCTGCCATCGTCTTCTTACACTTGCCGGTGGAGCTCGATGGTGCGTCCTCGACGGTAGCGCAGCACTCAAGAGGTGCGCTTGCGGAGTGGGCATCGAGCTTTGCCGGACTTGGTCTTCTTCTCCCCGGAGCTTCAGCGGCAAGTGACTTGCTATCTGCTGCGTTGTTGCTTCCGGTAGATCTTGTCGGCGCAGATAAGAGCATCCTTCTTGTCGCCATGTACGAAATGACACTTATCGGGCCGGCATCTTGAGCAAGTTGTATGCATAATGAGAGGCTGCCATGAACTTGGCGAGTCTTTGACGGCCAAGTATCCCATTGTAAGGCAATGGAAAATCAGCGACGTCAAACGTGACCCTCTCGATCCTGAAGTTTAGTTCATCGCCAAATGTTACCGGCAACGTGATCTTCCCTTTGGCTTGCTCCTTCACGGGTTAATACCTTGAATGTGCCAGTTTCTTCGAGCTCGCTGTCAGGGATCTGAAGCTTCTGGAGCACCGCGGATGAGATCAGGTTTAAGCCGGCCCCGTCGTCAACTAGCATCTTGGGGACCTTGAGGTTGCGGATAGTTGGTGAGACAAACATCGGTAAGCACCCGACTGCGGTTATGCGATCAGGGTGGTCCTCAATATCAAAGATGATAGGCGTGCTGGACCATTTCAAAGGCCTGCGTGATTCTATGGATGGTTCTGCTGCATTAACCTCCGCATCCATTGCTTGAGTTGGCGATGTGAGGTATGCGAGAGAAGCACCGCTGTCAACGCAGAGGACCTCCGTGGCTTTACGAAACTCCCGCCGTCGGCCTCATCGTCTTCCATATCTTCATCGTCATCGCCGTCTTCATCCTTGTCACGGCGCGGGAGGTCTGTCTCCTTGCCGTTGCTTGGCCTTGCCGCGGCGTCCTCCCTGGCTGGGTCGCTTCTTGCCAGCTCCTCCCCGGCACCTTCCCAGGCCTTCTCCTTGTCGCGTCGCTCGTACTCAGACTTTGCTGTTCATAAAGCTGCTCGACCTTCTTGCAGCTCGAGGTCGTGGCCCTTGGTGCGATGAATCTTGCAAGATCTTGTTTGTTGGAGCTGTCCTGCTTGTCGGTGGCCGCCACAGGCTTGCAGTCGGCGCCAGCGGCAACCTCCTTGCCGGAGCCACCAACTTTGGCTTTCTTGGCGGCACCACCGTTGCCGGACTGCTCGACAACTAGTACCTCTTTGCTCTTCTTCCTTTGGTTGTTCCGCTGCCGACTCTTCTTCACCGGGGCGGTCTCCTCACTGTCAGATCCTGCTTCTGCATTCTCTCCCGAGTCTTCTTCCTTCCTCAAGATGTGCACACTTGTCGGCGGGGCATACAGCTCATCGACGTCCTTGACTTTGCACATCGCCATCTCTTCCCTCATCCTGCGGTTCCGCGCGTTTTGATGAAACGCTACCGATCACCGCGGCAGGTGGACATCCGATGTTGTAGTGCACACGCTGAATCTCTCGATGAACTTGCGCAGGACTCTCCTCCTTCGGGCGCAGCGGATGAAGGTCGCTCTCTTGGCCATGAGGCTTGTGGCCGCTGTGAAGGCGCCGACAAACCGATGGCATAAATCTGCCAAGAGGATATGGAGCTGTCCGGCAAGTGCATGAGCCAAGATCTAACATTGGGCTTGAGTACCGGTGGGAAGTAGTTGGCGAGATCTTGTCGTTCGTCCCCGCAGCTTGCACCGCGATGGTGTAGATGCTAAGGAACTCCGATGGATGCGCCCCGCCATCATACTTCTCTCGCACGTCGGCTTGAAATTTTTCTTGTCGGGCCTCGGACTTGCTCCACTCACGAGTGAACGCAGGGCAACCTACCGCGTACGGCAAGTCACCTGGTTCCCCTGGCGCATGCACGTCAACAAAGGGCCCAGCGCGCTGGTCGGATTGACGCCGCGCTTCTCTTCGACGCTCGATGCGAGTTCGAGCGTCTTCTTGTTGTCGTTCTTGAAGAACTTGGCGCTGATCACGGCGAGCTCGTGGATCCGATGACGCGGTGGATTCGCTATCGAGGTGGATCCGACGAGTCGGCGATCTTGGCCTTCGGGATGGAGAGTGCATGGTGGTTGCATCCCCACAGGTCTCGTCGCCACCGTCTCGTGCCTTGTCGTCTCGCCGCGGCAGAGATGTGCTTGGTTGCCGCGGGACTTCGCCATTGGCAAAGCCGATGAGACTTTGAATGGTGGCCCTCCACTCGTCGACCTTGTCTGCCGTCGGAGGGTAATCCAGAGCGATTGAGCTCGCGCCAAAGCTTCGCTGAGTGGTGGCGGCAATGGCGAGCGGTGCGAGGAACGGATGTGCTCGGACTTCTAAATATGTTAGAAGGAGCAGATCCCGCCCAGCGACCGTGCCCGCCGGACCAGCCTATTGGCGCGCGAGCTGTTCTTGAGCGTCCCTGGATCCACCAGCTCGATCTTGGCCCAACGAACGCATGGCGCTGCAAGCACCATGACGCTGTCGGTCCCGCGCCTCCTGAGATGGACGCTGTGTGTATCCGGACGCCGAGGTCTGCGCAGCCTTGTCCTTGGACTTGGCAGCGTCATGAGCTCCCTCGTCAACGCCCGTTCTTCCGCCGGCGTCTTCCCCACCACTTGTTAGCTCCGGTGGTGGTGGGTTTGACGCGGACGGCCCTGCTGCCGCCGAAGCCTTCTTCTTTGGTGGCATGTTGATGAAGATTGTTGCTCGTGTGAACGCCGGATCAGGTTCACACAGCCTCGACGCCCCCTACCTGGCGCGCCAAAGATGTCGGGGAAGCTGATCGTGACCCACGAACACCTATGGGACCGGCGGACCGAGTCCCTTTTGGTTCGGTGGGGGGCGGAGATTGCACGAAGAGCAGATCGAGGAGATGCACACGAGCAGTTTACCCGGCTTCGAGCTCTCCGGAGAGATAATACTCCCTTGCTGCTTGTCCGATTATATTGTGTTCTTTCTAGGGAGCACAGAGAGCTACAAAACCTAGCTTGAGTGTGTCTAGTCTCGAATGAGTCGAACCTCCTCTACGTTGCGCATGGGCCTCCTTTTATAGGCTCAAGGGGTCACCAACAGGTGGCAACGAGACAAGGGCAAAATGGGAAAATGAGTTGCGGTTGGTACAGCTACTTTGTACAGCGTATTCTACCTAACTCGATGGCAAGGGACAAAAGCAATAAATGCCCGTCCATGTCGCCTAAACAAGGCAGAAAGGACCGTCGGGCGCCACCGCTTGCCGCGATGGCACTCTGTCACGCCGCTTCATCGCTGCTCTCCGCTGGCTGCACACCTCTTGACACGCACGCTGGAATGGCCCCATGGCGACATCGTTGGTGGATGAACTGGGCGGAGATGAAGAGAGTTACTGCCGCGGCAAGCATCTTGCCGCGGCTGAACCTGTCGCGCCTCGAAGCTTGTCGCCACCAAGCCTTTCCGCAAGCTCCTCTTGCCGGGGTCTTGTCTTCTACGTGCCTTGAGTGGCCTTCCCGGCAAGCTCCTCTTGCCGGGGCCTTGTCTTCTTGGCTTAAACACTTTGTTCTTGAATGGCTCCAAGGAACCACGGAGGACCTTGGCGGTCACTAGGCAGCCCTGCCGCGGGGTGCTGCAACTGCCCTTGCACGAGTTCGGGATACTAGGGTACCCCTACTCTAGTACACCGACAATGTGATATTTATAGCTTTAGAGCCATTTGGTTCATAGGAATGGATTACTATACTACAACAATTTCAAAGGAAAATAAACATTAGCCTAGCTTCAATGGAAAAGTTCCTATGATGTGAAGCAAATGACATCTCTTTTCCAATCCCTACTCATAGGAATTTAGATACATGTCATCTCTTTCCCTACAATTTCCATATAAATTTTCTATTCCTAAGGCCTCTATTGGTTCATAGGATAGGATTATCATAGGAATAAGAAATTTATAGGAAATGAGATGACATGTATCTCGAATCCTATGAGTAGGAATAGGAAAAGAGATGTCATTTGATTCACATCATAGGAATTTTTCTGTTGGGTCTAGGCTCATGTTTATTTTCCTTTGAAATGTGGAGGATAGGAACCAATCCTATCTAGGAATAGTAATCCATTTCTATGAACCAAAGAGCTCTAAAGGAAAAATTCTTATAAGAATCCTATCCTATAAAATTCCCCCAAACAAAAGGAGGCCTAAATAGCTAGTACAACCCACTAGCTATTTTTCCTGGACATCCAACTATGGCACATGCACACGTCATGCATGCAAGTCATAAATTACATTGTTTTTGTACTCTATGCATGCAAGAAGCACATCATAAATTCGTGCATGTTACTGATAAGTTATTTTTAGCATTAGATTTTGAAATGACAATATATGTGTTGGTCACTTGCACACCTATGTAGTTCACATCTTTTCAGAAATGTCATTCCCTTAACTGCAATTCATTATTTCTCTTTTTATACCCTTTTTATTTTAATTTTATTTTAAGCTTACATTCACTTCCCGTTAGTTATACATGTTTTTGGAGCAACTTTTATGCATTATTTAAATAGTCAAAAAACTTTTATGCATTCTTTTGAGTAGCAAATTTCCCGCGGAAACGCACTGGGCATCATCTAGTACCTATAATATTCCTACCATGTTAACTAAAGGAGGCCGCAGGTATATCAAAATGCGGGCCCATGCGTCATTGCCTTTGGGTCGAACCTACGTCCATGATTTTTTGCTACGTATATCTCCACTGCTCCTCGGATCCAAAATTCTGCCTCATTCCTATAAAACCGAGAGGCCCATGTCGTATTAAGGCGTCGACTAGAACTCAATCCCTCTCCCATTTACTAGAAACCCTAGCCTCCGCACGCATCATTGGTTTTCTTTAAGAAGAAGAGGGAGAAGCAGATTTATAGTGGAGGCTCCTACCCTAGGGCGCTCTAGGTAGCCGCCACATGCATCATTGGTTTTCTTTTTTTTTCTTTATGCTCTTGCACCCTAGAGTGAAATGATGGTTGCTCCATCCGTCCAGCTTAATGCGGGAAAGGTGGGGCCTTGTGGTTTGAAGCCTCGTTGCTCCTTTACTAGTACTGGACGCTACGACCGGGGTGCCTCCAAGTCCAACCACTGCTCCGAACTGTAATTTGGTGCATGGCACGTGGACCAAGATGGTGGATGTCCCATATGTCGGCGAAAGGGGTCCTGTAAGTGTGTCGCCATTTTGTGTGTGGACTGACCCTCTGGAGTTGCTACGCTAACACGACACACATGCTATAAGTTTGCCACCATTTGGTTTTGAACTGTAAAGCCTACCACTTGGTTTTGCTCCTTGGTGAATCCTGATTATATTAATCTAAACAAGATAGTGCCTTGATTAGTAAAATTGAGGTGATTTTCCTCAGCGGTGGGTGGTTGAGCTTGTCCTGTCATGTGGTCCCACGTGTCAGTGATGTACCAAGCCGATGTGCGTCCCTCATGAGGCAGAACAATGGCAGAAGCAACACATGGTTTTCTCGAACAAGATGATGGAGAAGCGGATTCAGCGAAGTGTGAAATAATGGTTGCTTCGTCTGTCTGCGGGGAAGGTGCACCTTTTTTATTTGATGTCTCATTGCTCATTACTACTATTGCGGTGCAACGACCGGGGTGCGTCCCCCTGCTATTCTACACTATTGTTTGGTGCATGACACGTGGACCTGGTTGCTATATGTCCCACATGTTGGCCAAAGGAAGTAGAATGTTTATGAAATTTAGCGTCTCCACTCTTACGATAGAGGAGTACAAGACACGGGTTGGTTTTTTTTCTGCTTCGCGCAATCCATCGATATAAACCCCGACTAAAAAAAGCGAGGGCGGGTCTTTTCCCATGCGTTAGGTAGGGGAGTTTGGCATAGTTTGTTCGATAGATAGAGCGAGAGAAAGATGTGATGAAATGCTTGAATTTTTATTGGACCCTTTCTTTCGTTGTTTGTTTTTTGAATTGGCCCTTTCAGAGCACTACAACTACTAGCGCGCACGGTGTTGAGTATTCTTACCTCCGCCCTAGTTTATTGGTCCTCTTTGTATTTTGTGTCAAATTTTTACCAACGATTTAACTAACAGAACTGAAAGTGCAACTAATCCTCGGGTGGTTTTGGTAATTCAGAACAACATATAGCTCATTAAACTAATATCCATTCAAGATAAATATTTCAGGAAGTTCAATGAATGACATGGCAAATATTGGCAAAAGCTAAAGACTCTTCATCTTTATTTTAGTGATCCAAGATCACATTGAGTCCATAGGAAAGCCAATACTATTAAAACGGGATGAGGTGTTGCTTAATGGCTTGCTTGCTCAAAATCTTAGTGATATTGCTCCAAAATCCAACGCCACTTTTTCCATCCAAATATGTCAAAACCCTAAACTCCAACTCGGCCCCACGGATTCACTCTATCAGAAGCCACCGAGTTCTTATGACATAGCCACACCTAGAAACCCTAACAGTTCGGTCTCATCGACACGGGTCTCGGTCTCATCGAGATGGCCTTGCCAACACTCTGTGACTTGTTGCATTTATTTTGGTATCAATGTGTTGTGCAATCGGTCTCACCGAGTTGGCTTCACTTCGGTCTCACCGAGTTGATGCAATCGGCGCCACCAAGATTATGTTTGCCCTAATCCCTAGCACATCAGACCCACTGAGTTGTTCCAGTCCGTCCCACCGAGATTCCGAACGTTCACATTCTTTAACATATCAGTGCCAGCGAGTTTAACCGTTCGGTCCCACCGAAATGGTTCAAATGTGTGTAACGGTTGGATTTTGTGTGGAGGCTATATATACCCCTCCAACCCCTTCTCCATTTGTGAGAGAGCCATCAGAACGTGCCTACACTTCCACCATACATTTTCTGAGAGAACCGCCTACTCATGTGTTGAGATCAAGATATTCCAATCCTACCACAGGAATCTTGATATCTAGCATTCCCCAAGTTGTTTTCCACTCAAATCGCTCTTCCAACATAGCCAAATCTGAGAGAGAGAGAGAGAGAGAGAGAGTTGAGTGTTGGGGAGACTATCATTTGAAGCACAAGAGCAAGGAGCTCATCATAAACTCACCATCTATTACCTTTTGGAGAGTGGTGTCTCCTAGATTGGTTAGGTGTCGCTTTGGAGCCTCCGTTAAGATGTGGAGTTGAACCAAGAAGTTTGTAAGGGCAAGGAGATCGCCTACTTCGTGAATATCTACCTGAGTGAGGCAAGTACTTCGCGGGCAATGGCCATGGTGGGAAATACAAGGTTTCTTCTTCGTGGACCCTTCGTGGGTGGAGCCCTCCATGGACTCGCGTAGCCGCTACCCTTCGTGGGTTGAAGTCTCCATCAACATGGATCTACGATAGCACCACCTATCGGAAGGTAAAGGGAAGGGTTTGGAGAAGCCAAAAATCTCCGTGTCTCCATTGTGTTTGCCTTCTCCAAACCCTTCCCTTTACCTTCATATGCAATGTTTTACTTTTCGCTTCTATACTTCTAGAATTGCATGTGCAGGTTGATTGCTTGACTTGTGCTAATTGCTAAAATCCGCCCACAACTAAAAATGGGAAAAGTATAGATTTTTATTTGGTCAAGTAGTCTAATCACCCCCCTCTACACATACTTTCGATCCTACAAGTTGCATCAGAGATTTGGTCTCCATTTGCCTTGATTTCCATAGCTTTGGTGATCATAGCCTTGGTTTCATAACCTAGGAGAGTATGGTGTCTAGCGAGGGAAATTACAATCGTGGAGGTCCTTACTTTGATGGTACAAATTTTGCTAGTTGGAAGCATAAGATCAAAATGCATATTCTTGGTCATAACCCCGCTATTTGGGATATTATGCGTATTGGCTTGCAAGGTGATTTCTTCGAGGATGGAAAATAACCGGATCGTGAAGCAACAATGGAAGAAATGAAGATGTTGCAATACAATGCTCAAGCTTCCGATATTCTCTTCAATGGATTGTGCCCCAAAGAATTCAACAAAATCAGATGCGTTGAGAATGCAAAGGAAATTTGGGATACTTTGGTTGATATGTACGAAGGTACCGAGTCCGTCAAGGAATCCAAGTTGGATGTGCTTCAAAGTCAACTTGATAAGTTCAAGATGAAGGATGGTGAAGGAGTCGCCGAAATGTACACTAGGCTTGCTCTCATCACAAATGAGGTTGCCAGCTTAGGAAGTGAAATTATGACCGACAAATTCATCATCAAGAAGATCCTAAGAGCCTTGGATGGAAAATACGACACCGTGTGTACTTTGGTCCAAATGATGTCCAATTACTAAGATCTCAAGCCCACGGAAAATTATGACCGACAAATTCATCATCAAGAAGATCCTAAGAGCCTTGGATGGAAAATACGACACCGTGTGTACTTTGGTCCAAATGATGTCCAATTACAAAGATCTCAAGCCCACAGAAGTCACGTGTAGAATGTTGCGGATGAGATGTCACTCAAGGATAAGGAAGTGCTCCACAACAAGTCAAGTGGTGCTTACAAAGCTTCAAGTGATGCTCCTACAACGTCAAGTGAGAAGCAAGTCTCTAATGAAGAATTGAGCTTAATGGTGAAGAACTTCAACAAGTTCTACAAGAATAGAAGCAAACACTGGTACAGCAAGGTGTTATACAAAAGGTTTTTAACCCCATTCCGCGACGACATTTGGAATCATCACCAAGTGAGTGACTGCGACAGGGCGGTCCTTCCCACATGACCCAAAAACCGTTGGGGATAGGGAGCCACCCAAATGCTGCATCCTTGCAAGTTGTTTGTGCTCGTATTGCCATCGCAGTCGGTATTATGTGGTGCTACGTTTATGATGCGCAACCCATCACAAATGGTTCACGTTTATAGAACGTGTATGATAAGCAGACAATCACACACATACACTTTTCCGAACCGTATGCGATAACTATTAAGAAGATTAGCTAATCGTCGTACGAGTGTCGGATAGCATTACGAAATGTCAAACCGTCATAACATCGTCATACATGACAGCAATCACACACGCTATTATGTGGTGCAACATTTACGATGCATACCACATCAAAAACAGTTCATGGTTGCAAATCATGTATGATAAGGCACCTTCACAAACGTTTAGTTTGCCCGCACCGTTTTTGATATTGTTTGACATCGCACACTCTTTGCAAACGGCACTTGTATGCATTCTTGCACACGATTCCTCTCTGTGAACCGTGTCGGATTATGGTGTATATCACAAACGTTTGTGTTTTACCAATCGTGTGCGCCATAATGACCTGCAGAGCGTAATTTCACCGTAATTTAATGCTTCTATTTCAAATTGTACCATATTTGAATTTGAAAGTATTCTATAGATTTATTAATATCCATCTGGTTCAGACAACCAATCATTATTCGATTCATAGGTACATATGTTCAAGAAGTACATAAGCACCAAATAAAGACTGATGAACCATAGTTGTATACTTGTACTATTAAAGACGGTAAATAAAGAGGCGAAATACAGTCTGGTTGCTGAACAAAGGTGAAGCGGAATGCCCATATTGTGCCTTCCTCCATGCATAAGGCACGCACGACTCTAGTCCAACCCCTTGTGATGGCCGACCTCCCATCCTTCACGGTCTTCATGGAAACATCTAGATAATCATCGTGTTCTGATAGAAATACTTTAACCTTTGCATGCCCACCAATCATGTAGTTTGGGAGGTAATCTTGCGTAAACTACTTTAGGAACCACTGCAAAGGAAAAAGTTTCAGACATTGTGATCTAACACAACTCATTATGAGCAGTAAAAAGAAGGCTACATAGTTCTTACTTACCATCCTGCAGTTCGTTGTTGTCTTGGATAAAGTGTAAAAATAGTTTAATTGCCATCTTTTCACCCATTTTACTAACAATCTTTATCGGCTTCCTAACTTGATGCTGGTTCATCGATATCTCATTGCCCCATATGCAGAAAGGGTCGAAGCGTGGATCTTTACCAATGACAGATGTACCTAAAAGCACCAAGTTAATATTAGAAGCTAAACAACAATTGCACAATGATGTAGTACAACACTCTTTCATAATATCTTATAACATCCAATATACTCACATATTAGATTAATTAACATCTTATATAATCGGCCGGAGGGCGTTTATTGCATTTTTACAAATTATCGGCTGATTAACTGCTACTATATCCATGGGTTAGAGTTAGTTTGAGCTAGGTTGGGCTCAAATAGCCCTAAAGTATATCCAAACATGAGGCTAGTTGGAGCTAGTTGCATCTAACCCACCCAAAAAAACTATCCCACCCAAGAGGTGCTAATTGGAGCTAGTTCTCCTAGTGCATGTATTGTCAATCAAACCCTGTCATCCAAACACCTCTTTGGCTAGAGTTAGTTCAGGGTTAGTCATGAGCTAGAAACTAACTCTAACCTCTAGCTAAGTTGAGTATCCGAACTGGGTTGTGTTGTTTTTGTTGTTGTTGTTGTTGTTGTTGTTGTTGTTGTTGTTGTTGTTGTTGTTGTTGTTGTTGTTGTTGTTGTTGTTGTTGTTGTTGTTGTTGTTGTTGTTTGTTGTTGTTGTTTTTGTTGTTGTTGTTGTTGTTGTTGTTGT
>JAHIAM010005841.1:0-27176 GCA_021605205.1 Aegilops longissima | reverse complement strand
GACTAACGGATGTCACCCTTCAGATGGCTCCGCCAACTCGTCTCAATCCGGATCGCAATGATGGGGATCACCAACCCTCCACCTCCACCTCCACCTCCGCCTCCAGAGGCCTCGCAAGCTATCATGGCAGCCACCAATGCCAATGCTCGATGATTTTGCAGCTCTTGCAAGAACGTATTGTAGGCAAGGCAATCAAGGCAATCAAGGTCAAGGCAACAATCAGCCACACTTTGCTACTCTCTACCGGGCCTCGCTAATCAGCCAAGTCTTTCGGCTTCGTGTTGAGGCAATGACGCCGACGATTGGTTAGTGGATATCTGCAAGCACTTTGATCTGTAGCAATGTCGACCTCGAGGACTTTGTCAAGTTTGCATCGCTTCAACTCAAGGATCAAGCTGCCGAGTGGTACCAAGAATACAAAGATTCCAGAGGAGGTCGTCATTACTGGGATGAGTTCCAGGATTTCAGAGCTCATCACATTCAAAAGTGTTGTTGAGAGCAAGTGAGGAGTTCCGCAATCTCAAGCAGGCAGCATGTCTGTCTATCAATACAATATCCAGCCTGTAAGCTCGCTTGCTTTGCTAAGCAAGACGCACTGATGAGAAGAGTATGATCTATCAATTCAGAGGTGGTCTGAGAGAAGATCTGCAATTACCACTTGTGCTATTTGAGCCGATAAGTATGATGATTTCTACAACATGGCTCTCAAGCAAGAAGCTGCCCAGCTCAAATGTGAGGCTTCTAAGAAGAGAATCAGGATGCAGCTCAGTCCTCGTCTGGCTCTCAAGTGGCAGCTAAGCAGCAGAAGTTTTATCTCGCCTCCTCCGTCTCCGCCACCTTACCAAAAGAAGAACTCCTGTGGCCGTGGATCTTCCCACCCACCCAACCCAAGCTATCGTAACAAGTCTAATTCTCAAGCTCCAAGGTCAAGTGCTCCTTACCACCGTCCGCCTTCCGAGGTCACTTGCAACAATGTCGCAGTAAGGGTCACTATGCTAACAAGTGCTTCAACCAGAGGCGCCTTCCGCTTCCTCCTCCCGTGGAAATCTTCTAGCAATGCAAAGGTCAAGCATAATCCCAAGTCTCCAAAGGTGAATATGATGAATGCAGCTCAGAGGATTCTTCGATGTGATCATGGGTAATCTTCCGCTAATGATATTCCCGCCAAAGTTTTATTTGATACCGTGCATCGCATTGTTTCATGTCAGATCTTTGTTGCAAAGCATGATTTCATTTCGAAATGTTGAAAAACCTTTGGGAGTTGTTTCTCCAAATTCTTCTATGAGGGCTACCACAAGGATTCCGATGATTTCTATCAAGATGGGCGATTATAGATTTCGCTAAACCATTTGTTCTTGGTGACCGGATATTGATCTTATTCTCGAATGGATCGCTTTATCAAGACAAAGCTCAGCTTGATTGTGCTGCTGTGGAAATTCAATTGACTCACTCTTCTAATGATGTGATCATCTATGCCGCCGTGATGAAACCATTCGGTTGTTTTCTCTCAATGAGAAGGGCGAATTGAATGCCATCTCTCGATTCCAAATTGCTTGAGATTACCAAGATGTCTTTCCGTAAGAGCTCCGGCATGCCTCCTCATCGCCGCTTGAGTTCGTATCGATCTTGAACCCGCATCGAACCTCGCTTGTAAGCCGCCCATACAAGCTTGGACCCGATGAGCTGAAGGAATTGAAGAAGCAGCTCGATGAACAAGAGCGCCTCTGGGTTTGATCGCATCGAGTTCATCTCCTGGGGTTGTGGTGTTTTTTGTCCCGAAGAAGGATGGCACGGACCGACTTTGTGTCGACATCGCCCATTGAATAAGAAGACAATCAAGAACAAGTATCCACTTCCCAACATCAATGAGCTTTTCGAGCAACTCAAAGGTGCTACAAGTTGTTCTCTAAGCTTGACCTTCAGGATGGGGTATCATCAGATTCGATTCGTGAACAAGATATTCCCAAGACAAAGATTCGTAATAAGCTTTGGTTCTTATGAATATACACATGTCTTTCGCCTCGCTAATGCTCCTCCAACATTCTCTCGGATGATGAACTTCATATTCAACCCCTACACCAATGAATTCGCCTTGGTCTATCTTGATGATATTTGGTCTTCCAAGAATAAGAAGGATCATGCCAAACATTTGCGATTGGTGCTAGACAAGCTCAGAGAGTACCAATTCTATGCTAAGTTCTCCAAATGTGAATTTTGGCTTGATGAAGTGCTTTATCTTGGTCATATCATCTCGCTAAGGGTATCGCTGTTGATCCCGAGAAGGTGTCCGCATTGTGAATTGGGAACCTCCTCGTAATCGTCAAGCAATTCCGCAGTTTTCTTGGTCTTGCAAGCTATTGTCAAGATTCGCTGAGAACTTCTCCAAGATTGCATAGCCTCTTTCCAACCTTCTCCGTAAGCATGTGAAGTATGTCCGTCTCCCGAGTGTGACGTTGCTTTCAATACCTCAAAGAGAAACTCGTCACAGCCCCCTGCTCGACTCCTCCCGATGAATCCAAGCCATTTGAAGTTTTCTCGTGATGCTTCTTCAAGGTCTCGTGCTGTGTTAATGCAAGAGAAGAGAGTTGTGGCTTATACCTCTCGCCAGCTTGAAGCCTAACGAGAAGAACTACCCCACTCACGATCTTGAGTTACGGCAGCTTGTCCATGCATTGATTACGTGAGACATCTCTGTTGGGAAGGAAAGTGGACATTTTCACCGATCACAAGAGTCTCAAGTACATCTTCACTCAACCCAACCTCAACCTCAGTGCACTGATGGGTCGAAATGATTCAAGAGTACAACCCAAGTATTGAGTATACCCGGCAAGGCCAATGTCATTGCAGATGCTTTGAGCAGAAAGCTTATCGCAATGCCTAATCCTCAAGCCCTTTCACCGGATCTCTGGAATCTTTCCGCAAGCTGAATCTTCAAGTTGTTCCTCAAGGCTTTCTTGCCAACCTCATAGTCTCTCCTACTTTGGAAGATCAGATTCGTGGAGGCTCAACTTCGATACCATGGTGAAAAAGGTGAAACGTGGTATCGACAAGGGCATTTCAAGTACAAGTGCTTCCACATTGATGACAAAGACACTCGTTTTTGAGGACCGGATTGTGGTTCCTAAGGTGATCTGAGAAAAGTCATTATGAACGAGGCTCACAATTCGCTTCTATCCATTCATCCCGAAGTACTAAGATGTACCATGACCTCAAGCAAATATATTGGTGGACTCAATGAAGCGAGAAATTGCTCAATTCGTGAATGAATGTGATGTCTGCAGTAAGAGTGAAAGGTAACACCAAAGACCAGCCGGTCTCCTCCAACCTCTTGCTATTCCCGAATGGAAGTTTGATCATATTGAAATGGACTTCATGACTGGCTTTCCAAAGTCCAAGCGGAAATGATGCTATCTTCGTTGTCATTGACAAGCTTACTAAAGTGGCTCATTTCTTCCTATCAAAGAATCCATCACAGAGCTCAGCTTGGCAGAGCTATACACCTCAGATTGTCTCCTGCACGGCATTCCACAAGTGATCTCTTCGCACTTGCAAGCATCTTTACCTCCAAGTTCTAGGATTCTTTTCAAGGCCATGGGCACCAACATCTGCTTTTCAAGACAGCTTTCCATCCTCAAACAAGTGGGCCAAGTTGAGCGAGTAAATCAAATCTTTGAAGATATGCTCAGTGCTTGTGTGTCATTTCCTTCGTATGAAGTGGAAGATTGTCTTCCATATGCCGAAGTTCTCCTACAACAACAGCTTCTAAGCGAAGTTCGGCAAGGCCCCATTCGCAATTTCTATGGCGTAGTGCCGACTCTATCAATTGGTCCGAGACAGTGAACGCCAACTTCTTGGCAACGACTTGATCACAAGGTAAGAAATGTGCCAAGTCATTCGTGAGAATTCAAAGCCACAGAATCGCGCCAGAAGAGCTATTATGATGATAAGCACCGTGATGTGGCTTTCAAATCGGAGACCATGTCTACCTCCTGCTTCTCCAATGAAAGGCACTCGCCGCTCGTATCAAAGGGAAGCTTGCCCCTAGATACGTGGGTCCTTTCAAGATCATTGGGAAAGAGACGATCTCGCCTATCAACTTGAGCTTCCATCCAACTTTGCAAATGTGCACGATGTGTTCCACGTGTCACAGCCTTCGCAAGTGCTTCAAGACTCCTGAACGCACTATCAACTTCAAGAGATTGACCTTCAAGAAGATCTCTTATCATGAGCACCCTGCTGTTATTCTTGAAGAAACCGAGCGCAAGACTCGCAACAAGTCAATCAAATTCTGAAAGTGAAGTGGTCACACCATTCCGACCGGAGAAGCTACCCGGGAGCATCGAGGATCACCTCCGCCTCGAGTATCCGAGTTCTTTCACCCAGATCTCGGACGAGATCCTCTTGTAGTGGTGGAGTGTTGTAACACCCCTAAGTAACTTTCCATATTTGTAACTCCAACTCTTGCCATTTTCGCATTGATATATGATGTTCCTCCGTGGTTGGGTTTTTTTTGCATTTTGTCCATGTCATGCATTTTATATTATGTCATCATGTGCATCGATTTGCATACGTGTTCGCCTCTATGATTCCGAGCATTTTTCCCGTTGTCCGCTTTTGCAATCCCAGACTCCTATCTCCCTCGGCGTCCTTTTACGCTTTTCCGCAAAGGGTACTAAACCTTCTCAAATGTACCGAGGTTTGTCTAGTGGCCTTGGTATACCACCCAGACCACCGTCAAGTTTCGGGTCATTTGAGCTCGCTTGGTACTCCAACGGTTAACCGTGACTCTCAAAGGCCTCTTTTTAAGTTGCAGCCCAACACCCCTAAAAACAGCCCAATAGCCCATCTAAGTCACTTCCATGCTCTCCGTTGCTCGATCACGATCGTGGGGCGAAAACTACACCTCATTTGACTCTCCTAGCCCCTCTATGCCTATTTAAACACCTCCCCAAACCGGATCATCCTCTTCCCCAAACCCTAAAATCCGCTTAAGGCCGGGCCGGTGAGCCATGCCGCCGACACGCCCGCCTCAACTTCGCCCAACCGCGAGCCACCACCAGGGCCTCCGCCCGCATGCGCTCGCTGCCCATCCTGGCCACCGTCGGGCCTGGCCACTTGCCGGCGCCTGGCCTCGCTCGGCTGCCGCTTCCGAGTTGCACGGGCCTGCTGCTCGCGCCTCCCGCTGGCTGCGGGCGACGCCATCGGCGCCTCATCACGCTGCGGATCTCGCTGGATCTCGCTGCCATGGTGGGTCGCTGGCCCGACGTCGGCCTCGCTGACGGCCACCACCTCACGGCCTGCTCCTGCTCACCTGCCCTCGCTGCCGCTTTCCTGCGAAGCTCGCTGGGCAGCCTCGCCGACCCTCGGGCCTCGATCCGATCCGCCTCGAATCCTGGCCGCTGACTTCCTCCTCCTATTATTTTCTAAGTTTTAGCTCCATTGTTATTTTGTGCAATTTTCAACATGCTATATCTTCGCATCCAGAGATCCATTTTTGCGTATAATATGTCAAAATGTTCGCCCTGAAGAGTAGATCATTTCATTCCATTGCATCATTTTCATTTGAGCTCATCTTGATGCCCGAAAGGCTGTTGGAAGAGTGCTATGTGTTGTTAGTTACTGTTTGTAACAGAAGTTGCACTTTTGTTATTTTTGCCATGATTGATGTGTGCACCCTATGAATTTGATTCCTACATGTGTTTTGAAATATGCCATGCCATCTTTCCAGGGTGTATGCCATGTATTTTTGTGATCTATGTGGTGACTAGCACAAGCATGCAAAGTAGGTGTCCTAATGTTGCTGATTTCAGCCCTGTTTTAGCTGATTTTGATGCTATGTTAACTTGATGATACCAAGAGATCTATGCATTTTTTGAGATACTTCAGTAAGGGTGTTTTGTAAAGCATGTCTTGCTCTATCCATTCATGCTTTTGTTTGCAATTATGGGATGCCATAGCTTGAGTCAATCGAGCTCTACTTTTGCTATCAAATGTTTCCTGGCAGATTGTATACGTGTTATTCAATTTTGCCTAGCTTGTTGTGGTTGATCCATGTATGCTATGTTAGTGTTCTTGCCACGTATGTCTTCTATGTCGTGTATTCTTGATGTATGTATACTTAGTTTATCATTTGATGCTCTGTAGTGAGTGCATTGAGCTTGTTAACATGCCTCTCGTTATCAGTTTTGACATGCCATGTTGCTGAATCTGTTAACAAGACTTTCAATTTTGACATGGATGTTACTATATTTTCTAATCCTTTTTGGCTTATGGTCAGTAAGGACTTTTGATCTATGCTTGAGTAGATTCATGCCATGCCATGTTTTGCTATTTTAAGTTCCTGTAGCATGTAGTTTTGCTGCTCTGAACATTGCAACCTGATGCTGTTTTTGCCATGTCCAGCCTGATATTTTGTGCACTTTTGCCATGCTTGTTTGAACCTCTTATGATGTGAACTAGCCGTAGCTCAGTGCTCATCTTTTGTCGAGCATCATGTGTAGATCACTGCCATGTGCTTTGTTGTTACATTTGGGTGCAGTAGCTTAATTAATTGTTGCTTGTTAAGTGGCATCATGCTGTTAATGGCAGTTTTGCGCCATTCTTGTTTTGCTTGTCATTTGCAAACCGTGCATCCGATTCCGGTGATCTTTATATCGATTTCAACCGAAATCATCTCATCTTTCCAGTGGCATACTTGGTTTGCCAAGTTGATGCCTGGTTCATCATTTACCTTCCGGAGCGCACATAAGCATTGCATATCTCATCATGCATATCATGTCATGTTTTGCATCATGTTGATTGTGCATTGCACCGTGATTTATTGTGGTTCCTTTGTTTGTGTTGTTGCTTTGGGTAGAGTCGGGAGACGAGTACGCGAACGAGGAACCTGTTGAGAACGCTTACGAGGATCAAGCTTCGACAACTCGAGAACATTGCGCAAGATGATCATACCTCAAATCACTTCTATCTTTGCTATTCTAGTTGCTCGCTTTTGCTATGCCTATGCTGTGATGCCTACCACTTGCTATATCATGCCACCCATGTTGCCATGTCAGCCCCTAACCATCCTTTTCCTAGCAAACCGCTGATTGGCTATGTTACCGCTTGCTCAGCCTCTCTTATAGCGCTGCTAGTTGCGTGAAGTGAAGTTTGTTCCTTGTTGAACATGGAGATGTTGTTCCTTTTGGAACATGGTTACTTGTTGGGGATCACAATATATATCTGCTATAATTAATACATCTATATTTGGTAAAGGGTGGAAGGCTCGGCCTTATGCCCTGGTGTTTTGTTCCACTTGCCACCCTAGTTTCCGCCATACCGTGTTATGTTCCTTGATTTTATGCTCCTTACACGGGTTAAGTGATTTATGGACCCCTTGACAGTTCGCTTTGAATAAGACTCGCCCAAAGAAGGCCCAACATTGGTTTTACCATTTGCCACCTAAGCCTTTTTCCTTGGTTTTCGCGCCCGAGGGTCATCTTATTTTAAACCCCGGGCCGTGCTTTCGAGCGCTGGTCCAAACTAGAGCACCGTAAGGGACCATTCCTTGGCAACAGGATTACGCCGTTCCTCGTGACGCTTAGCTTATCCGTGTGCCCCGAGAACGAGATATGTGCAGCTCCTATCGGGATTTGTCGGCACAATGGGTGGTCTTGCTGGTCTTGTTTTATTGCTGTCGAAATGTCTTGTAGTCCGGGATTCCGAGATTGATCGGTCTTCCCGTAGAAGGAATATCCTTCGCTGACCGTGAGAGCTTATAATGGGTTGTTGGGACACCCCCGCAGGTAATATCTTTCAAAGCCGTGTCATGTTATGAGGCAGATGGGAATTTGTTAATGTCCGTTGTAGAAAACCCAAAGTTGACCTCAAATAAAATACACATCAATCAAGGTGTAACTGGATGGTCTCTTCTCGGCGGAGTCCGGGAAGTGAACACGGTGTTGGAGTTATGTCCGACGAAGTAGTTCAGATCACTTCTTGATCGCTTCTAGTTTCATGCACCGCTTTTGCTCCTCTTCTCGCTTCTCTTTATGGCGTAGCCACCATATATGCTAGTCGCTTGCTGCAGCTCCACTTTACTACTCTGTCCTTCCTATTAGCTTAAATAGTCTTGATCTCGCTGGTGTGAGATTGCTGAGTCCCCGTGACTCATGTGATACTTCCAAACAGTTGCAGGTTCCGACGATGCTGCAGTGCAGATGATTCCACCGAGCTCAAGGGAGTTCGACGAGGAACGTGGTCGTTATTATGTGTCTTTTCCCTGATGATCAGTAGTGGTGCCCAGCTGGGACGCATCTGGGATCTGTAGCATTTGGGGTATCTTCTTTATTTTGGTTCCAGAGTCGGACCTTGAGTGTACTCAATGATGGATGTTTATTTATGTACGTGTGAAGTGGCTAATCGTGAAGCCAACTATGTATCTTTCCCTTAATTATTACATGGGTTGTGTGAAGATTACCTCACTTATGACATTGCTTTCAATGCGGTTTTCTAAGTCGCCTCGACACGGGAGATATAGCCGATCGGGGCGTATAAAATTACAACATCACACATAAAGAAATCAGCCGGTGGCTGCTATATAGGTCTCGAGTGAGAACACCCTTCCATAGCTGTTGAAGTTCCTCCACAAGAGGCTCCATGAACAAATCAAAATCCTTTCCAAGACTTTTGGACCTGGGATGAGCAAGGCCATCGTGTAGTTTGATTCTTTGTGCGTATATTTGGAGGCATGTTGTGGGATAACAAGCAATCGCCACATGCTATATGTGGTGCTCGTGGCCAAATGGGTTAAATCCATCTGAAGCTAAGCCAAGTCTAATGTTTCTCGTCAAGAAAGAACTCTTTGTGTTTATCATTGAAGCTTTTCCACTCACTACCATGAGATGGATGGCTCATTACATTCTCGATCTCGTAGATCTCGGTTCCTAGAATGCCACAAGACATACTCTCTGTTTCAAAGATCATGAAACAACCTCTCGCAATCTTGGTGTAATTGGAAAATGTCTTAGAACATTATGAGGAACCTCTTCACAAGATCGCCATCTTTCCATCTTGATGATTTGCATTTCGGCATTCACTTGTTGGCATAATCCTTCCGAATGTAACACAATTATTCTTACAAGCATGGATCATATCATATCCAATTCCAACCGCATGTAAGGAAATTCTTCATTTTATCAGAGGTGTGGCAGCTCAGACGATCTCGGGAAAGATATGAAAGCAGCCAACATCGCATCGAATGATTTGTTGGTCATCCGCCAGATGTATTCACCTAAAGAAAGGTGACCATAGCTGAGAATAGTGACAGCTTATTTCGGGGTGACAGCAACGCTTGCATTGTTCCAACATGCGGGCCCACCGCTTTTCTTCCGCAGTGAAAGTTCACGGAATGCACGAGCATTTCGTAGCATTGTTACAATGTTGGTCAAACTCACCGCCCGCTGCCACCACCTCCTCCTCTCTTCCACCGAGCATCACCAAATCAAGATGGTGATCTCGCTGTTTCCACGAGTCAATAACATTGACGCTCACAGCTTTCACCATGATGAACCCACCTAGTATATGTGACCGACATCCCATACAAGTGTAGATGATTTTGCACAGCTTGATCGGGGTCTTGTAACTGAATTTATACAACGCTACACTCGGCAGAGCACATCTGATTTCGGACCATCGCACTCAGCTCTCGATAAAGTTCATGAAGTTTTCAACCCTCGACATATGCAGCCAAGAATCTTCGAGCGGTTATCCAAGTCATGTCCATCTGTTAGACATACAAATTAGTTCTTCTACTAGCTATTACAGAAAAACATATATGCTTTTTTATGAAGTCCAGTAAAAATACCTAGGTCGATGTCTAAAGCTATGGCAAGATATTTGGACGAAAGCAGATCTAAGTAACGAATATATGTAAAGCTAATTTAGCAAACAGATTTGAGTGCTAAATTATGGCAGGCTGTTTCAGCAATCAATGAGGCCGAGCACACAACCATCAAACTATCTAAGGCCATCGCCGCAACAAAGATCGAGTAGAAAACGGTGTAGAGCTATTTCACCTAATGATTGGCTACTAGACCATGGCACCCTACGCCACAATAAATATATGGCAGGATATTTTAGCAACTAATCGCCTTGGCATGCCATCTCAAATGCAGGATTGAGTGCAATAGGCAAGGAAGCTTTAAGCAGAGCATATCGACAAGAAACTACTTCGCAAATAGTGAGATTAATAGTTTCTATCAGCTAACATTCAAAGCTACATCGACATGAACGGGCCTCACTAGAATGCGCTGCATCGTGGAGAAGCCGACCGCCGCGGCCTCCACACTAACGTCAAGTAGCGGTGGCGGCGCTGATCACTGCAGGCGCCCACAAGAACGAGCTGTGGTGGCGGCGCGGCCAGAGGATGGCAGTTCACGAGAGCGCATTATGGGAGCGAGAGGATCGCTGCGGCCCTCGACGAATCGCTGTGCCGGCGTATCGCGCCAAGGGAGGGCGGCTTTATGGAGGAATGGAGTGGAGGGGGACGGGGAGGAGGGTTTGGGAATATTTGGGTCAAGGGCGTTGAATCAATTTGGGGGGAACTTTTGTGTGTGGGAGGATTTTCGCCGGTGGGCGGGGAGTTTGGCGATGGTCGGTTTCTCCAAGTGCAGTCCCACGTGTCGCTGAAGAGGCAAACCGCTGCCCGCTTGTGTGAGCCGGTGCAGGACCGAACGTGGGGGTGCGTATCATGACAGAGTGCCGTGAGTGTACCGCTTTTTTCCTTTTAAACTAGGTGCTTCACTTCAAAAAAATGTTGTCACATGATCCATCGATACTACTACTAGTAATCCGTAATCCCAACTAAAACGGGGCTGTTGGTCTTTTTTCCGCACGATATGTCCGAGGTTGGCTTAGTTGGTTTTTTAGATTTGTCTCGGTTCAATAAAAAGCAGAGTTGGTGATGATGGTGTGCCTCGTCATCCTGCAATATAGGTCGTCCGATCTATATCTAACGGATAAGAAGGAAACTAATGACAATTTACCCACACTCTCCACATTTGCAGATATGGCTTTCCTCGCTCATCCTTCTCCCACAAGATCTTGATCTTCCGTAACACACGGGCATCTTGCTAGTACTCCTACAATATGTATATTATTGTGAAAGTTCATATACACCGCCGAGATTAATGCAAACACGCACAGATTTTCATTACATTTTGAACTTTTATAGAACAGAAAAATAAAAGAAACCCGACCCTAAACCTATTCTACGGCGGCGACCGACGTCCATGTACGGGGGCAGGGTTCAAGACCCGTGAAGTGAAGGTGCGGTCTCCGCAAGGAAGAGTAGAACACGGATACGAATGGCCAGTTGCCACACCATGCCCTGCCACCTCTCATGCCCTACTCATCTCTGAGGAGTCTCTGACCTTTGGTGGCGGACGTTGACAGCGGCAAGTAGGACGCTGGCTGACGGTGTTTCATCGCCGCCACCAGCCAAGGGTTATCACAGCGGCCGCCATTCGCTGGGCCCGGCTTCATCCCTCAAGACAAGCTTCCGCAGAAGCGCTCGTGACTTGCGGTCATGGCGATGTGGTGCCGTAGGAGGACGGCGCGCTACGGTGTGCAGGTTAGTCGGCGCCGCTTAAGTAGCGATTCCGTGAGGCTAAGCGCCCAGGTGCGCCATTATTGTCAGTTGAGTTGGTTCCTGCACCGAGCCTCTTAACAACGACATAAGAACGGACGGCATGAATGCGGCAATCCGCGCCGGTTGGAACGCACCTACGACAGCGCGAGGGACGAGGGCTTTGTGTGCTGTGGTAGTCACCGCCGTGGCAACATTGAGATGCTCTTTGCTCAAATGCGATCCCCGCATGTCATTGAAAAGCAAGACGACCCGCATGGTCTCAGGTCCAGAGGATGGCCATCGCACTACACCACTCGCAGACAAAGGCCGCGCGCGCCTGCATCCTCGACGAGCCGGGTGTTGGGATGTGTTTGATTGTGGCCAAAGTGCACCTTACCAAAATTTTGGTCATGACCCAAAGATTGGTCTTTGTTTGATGGTTGCCATTTTTGGCATGCCAATGAACTCTAGCCAACTCTAGTTCATTTTTTCTGCCAATGTCGGCCAAATCATGGGCAACCAATACCTCAACCAAAATTTTGCTACCCAATGCTTTGATGGGGCAACCTTGGGCACAAACCAAACATACCGCTGGTCGTGCCACAGCACTAACGCCACCCTCTAATTACATCAAACCCACGTGTTCATCGATTGTTAAGGAAATCGTTAACTGTAGCTGCTCAGTTGGCTAGCGAGTAGGGGATTAATAGGCTAATCGTTAGTTAATCGCCATTTAATCAATTGATCCGACGATTTATCGGTTTATCGCTACTCGCCAGACTTACGAGTAGGGATTAATCGGCAAATTAACCGGGTTAATCGACTAACTTGAATAGGGTCTATCAATGATATGAGCGTTGTCGCCATCACCGGCTGGCCGCTGTGAGAGGGCTGAGCTGAGTTGCTACCGTTGTTGGCCCCAACCACCCACATGAATAGTTGTTTGGCATAGAGGAGGTCGGGCCAGCTCCTCCATTGGACTAGTTCGCATTATGTCGGTTTCCCTGTTTTCCCGCCATATTCGAAATGCTGTTGTTCGCATGCGATTAGGCCTTTCACTATGTAGGCCAAGCGAGACAACTAATTGTTTATTTGAGCCATCTCAAGTGTAATCATGTGGCATTTGCTATTTCTCATTCCTTCCAACCCTCTTCTCCATCGATCATGTCGCCTCCAAATGAGTCCATCCTCCCGCATGCCTCATTTGAACATTCCACCGAGTATCATTCGCATGTACCCACCCTAGTCCTCTTTCAATAGATCTCCAATTTTAGATGAAATCGAGAGGAAACGAGTGGGGCACGCGATACCTAAGGCGGATTCAAAATTTGAACCGTGATCATAGCATCCGCAAATCATATATAAAGGGTATTCAATGTTCGCTTTGCTTTTGAACGGATAATATACTCCTCCTATCCTTTCTACTTTACATACTATGATAGGAGTATAAGTTTTATGTGTAGTCAAAGTATCTCTACTATGATGAAAAAGGTATCAACATTGAACAACACCCAATCAATATTGTTAGATTCGTAGACGCACTCTAGACTTGTACCTCTAGATGGTTTCCAATTTGACTATTGACAAGATTAATAGTACTCCTTCACATAGGTGAGTAAGTCATCTTAGGTGTGCACCGTGACCAAGGAGGAGGGGAAAACGAGACATTAATGTTTATTTGCTAATTAATAGTATTGCATGCAATGAACTAACCAATCGTGATGTCATGTTTGATAGTCTCAGATCATTAAAAGCATGCACACCCTCATCTCTTATTGGTTCATATGTCAAGAAACAAGAAACGAGGTAGAAGTTAATGCACCGCCGCTACCACGTGTTTTGGGATTATTTGTTTTCGAAGATGACTTACACACCTAGACGGAGGGAGTACATGAGATGTATAATGTGAAAATTATATCATTGGAAACTCTTTCACATACTAAATTGACCATATGCTTTGTGTAAGTTGCATGCCATATATTATTACTCTAACATTTGGTCAAAGTTAGCCTCAAAACGATTAGACCATGTATGCTTTGTAAGTTGCATGTCATATACTCCTCCATTCCAAATGTAAGTCTTTGTAGAGATTCTACTATGAACCACATAATGATGTATATAGATGCATTTAAGTATAGATTCATTCATTTTGTTTCGATGTAGTCCACCTAGTGGAATCTCTACAAAGACTTATATTTAGGAACGGAGGAAGTATTATTACTCAACATTTGGTCAAAGTAGTATAATGGAAGTGGATCCTCCGACGAGGTATCCCTGCCTTCTACCCTCCTTTCTGGTCACTTATCATCGGACCCTATGCTTGCTAGGCCCCGCATGTCGCTACTCAATGGGTTCGCCACGCCTGGGATCCTCATCTAGTAGTATACTCCCTCTATTTTTATTTACTCCGCATAAAATGGAGGGAGTGGTGGTATAATAAATGACGCGGGCGGGGGCAATGCTACGTAAATAATGTTACGGTTTTAGGTAAAGTGCAATATGGATAATTAGTATTGAGAAGGGAGGAAGGCCCCACCCACCGGACGCCGGTTTGCTCTCAATCGCGTCCCACGTTTAGCGAAAAATGCAAGGCGGTTGTTCCATTCGTGAGCGACGGAGGGTCCAGCGCGTCGTGCTGCAACGCGAACGCGATAAGAGCGATGTATAGTCAAACCGATTGACCGGTCGCCACCGAACTACTATTCACACCAGTAACCTTCGCTGCTCGCCCTACGCCAGCCACTACCCTAAAACCACACCAAATCTCTAGCCCATTCCCCACCTTTCGATCCCCACCCCGCATCAAGCGCCCCTAGTTCGCCGGAAAGCCATGGTGCGCCACAAGATCACTTACTACAAGATGTCGACTGAGCACCGCAAGAGAAATCGCGGCGGGCGGTCGGGCGCCACGCACTCTCCGCTCCTCAAGCTCGTTTGCGGGCAGGCCAATCTCGAAGTTCTCCGGAGCTGCTACGAGGAGGAGGAAGCCGATTCAATGTTCATCGTGGAGGTCGCGACGCAGAAGGCCCCGGATGGTATGAGACGATGGACGCCGACGGTTCAGCCGGGTCCGAGTCCCCATGGTGCAAAGCGACCAGGGTTCAACATGGCGATACTAAAGGAGGATCGGGAGGCGAGGCTCAACTCGACGCTGAGCGCGCTGCCAGATGCCGCTGCCATCGAGGCTCTCCCGCAGCGGAACCGATGTCGGGATGTGAACCGGCGGCGGAGGCTCAACTTGAGGCGAAGCGCCGGATGCCGCTGCCATCGAGGCCTCCGCAGCGGAACCGACGCCCCAGACATGAACCGGGCGGCAAAGGCTCGACTCGACACAGAGCGCGAGGATGCCGCTTCATCGACGCCTCTCGCAGCGGAACCGGAAGTCCCGGACTTGAACCGGGCGGCGGAGGTTCGACCGACGTGGGAGCGCGCGGATGCCGCTGCCATCGAGGCCCTCCGCAGCGGAACCGGACGCCCTCGACTTGAACCGGTTGTTTCTTTTGTCCGCAGAGCGCCTGCGACGCCCCGCTTTGAACGAGTAGCCGGAGGCCGAGGACAACCACAGGCGGAGACACACGCCGCAGCGACGGATGGTTCGGCTGGCAGCCAAAGACGACGAGGCCGCCTCTTTCCGCGAAAGCAAGGATAGTTTTTCTTTATGTTGTTGTTTTATGGATCTTTGCTGTGTAAAACATACTATTTGTTATGCAAGTCGCCGACTTGGGTCGGCTCACTATTTCAGGCGGTTGGATGAATATCCTACGCCTCCTAACCCTTCTTTCCTTCCTCTCACCTCTTCTTCTTCCCCAATGCATCACCGACGGGCCAGACAGATACTCCCCAACATGCGGTTGATAAACATACTTATGAACGAAAATTATGTGTCAGCGATAGGATGGCTGAGTTTGGTTTGTTCACATGCGATAGCACGTCGCTGAGGGTGCGCTCTTTGGTTGGCTTTGCAGCGCAGCAGGAGCGATCAGGTGAGGAAAAGTGTGCGTAATCACAAGTGCAGGAGTGACCATGTGAGGGGTGCTAAAGCATCATGACAAGCCTGCATGCAAGTGTACCTTCTCATTTTGAAAACTTTAAGCAAGCTTGGCAAAATGTGTGGCAAGTTTGGCAATGCAAGGCCTAGACCCAAACAGGATAAGTAATGACGTATTAGGAGTACTAGTGTTAAAAAGAAAGGCGGGTTTTCCTTCACGGGATTTAATTGATACAAACTCGCTTCACGGTCAATTAATGCGATTTTTTTTCTCGAAAGACCAAAGAGCTAACCATCTCACTCCTCATCGCTTGATTAATGCAGCACATGCAAACGAATCCTTCTCTACTTCCGCATGCATGCAGGGGATATTAATGTCCTTGGTTGCTAACCCCATCAATTTTTCCTCGATTAGTGTTAGTGGCCCTTGCAAATTGTAATTTTGATATACCGCCTTGTGTACAAAAAAAATGGAGGTAGTAACTATATTTGAATTCCTTGCCCATTGAGGTGACGCCGATTTTTTTTTTGGTTTGGCGGGCGTGTTCGACGGAGAACGCCATTGAGGGAGACCACGGTAAGTCGCTCGCAAGTGCCGCCGCAGCCGAGACAACCGCTTTATTTGCATCCAGAAGTCCTTTACTAGTACTACTACTAGAGTACTAGTGCGTGAGATGGCTCTCAAGAAGACGATGGAGAAGGAGTCAGCCAAGAGTGAAATGATAGTTGCTTCTGTGTGCTTTGTGATTTGACGCCTCACCGCTTTGTGATTTGTGATAGAAGAGACAAGGGAGTAGACTTGTGATCTATACTGCACTACATGCGCCCAAGCATGGGAGAAAGAGGAGACGTTGCATTTTTCTATTCCTTCAATCAATCAATCAGTGGAGCTTCGTTCCATCTTTTGGCTTTGGCAACACCGCCCACAATGGTTCCCACGATGCCAAAAGCTATTTTCACATTTACACATTGTGGATGCCCTTAACTGCACTACTTGGTTTTGCTCCTCGTGCTATCTATACAAATCTCAATTATATTGACCTAAAAATTATAGAATCAAAGATTAGTAAAAGGAGGTGATTTTGCCGCCGCATATGGCGGGGAGGTTTCTTATTTTGAAGGACGTTGTCTCCGGCGGTTTGCTAACATGTGGTCCCATGTCGTTGTTTTACCAAGATGATCCGCTGGCCCCACATGAGGCGAACAACTGGTAGAAGCAACACGTGGTTAAGTTGAAGAAGATGAGGGAGAAGCGGATTCAAAGAACGGGTGAAATGATGGTTGCTTCGCCCTTCCAACTTAATCATGGAAAGGTGCAGCTTGTGATTTGACGCCTCATTGCTCATTACACCGACGCCATGATCGGGCAAGCCACCCTGCTGCTTTGCACCGTATTCCATGGCACGTGGACCCGTAGCTTGATGTCCTACATGTCGCCGAACGGGACTAGAAGATTTATGAAAGCGAGCGCCCACTTTACGACGGAGGAGTAGAGACACGACGCTCAAAGTTGAACTCGTCACTTGTACTATATAGTACTATAGTTTTGTTGTTTCGCATTTATCCATCGATACAAACCCGATTAAACAGAAAGGGCGGATTTTTCCACGTAGATGATATCGCCATACATTTCAAAGGCAATTTTAATGTATGCAAACCTAATAATTATAAGTAACAATATGATATCTAGTAAAACTAAAACACATATGATTTATTGTGTTAGAGTGTAGTAGTAGTGTTGTATTGCATAGTTGTTAGATGTAACATGCAGAACATGTAGAGATGTAGTTTTGAGGGCCTACAGAGAAAAGCTGAACACGGTCACCGAACTTCGAATAAGCTTATTACGGTCACTATATACGCTTTTATGTGATTATCCGGTCACTTGCTCACAGCTCAGATCGGATTGCACTTCTGACCGCCAAATAGTCTGTGGTGGCGCCATGTTGACTAGTTAAATTGACCACGCCCTTGTGGGTCCCACCTGCAGCTTCAAGATAGGAAAAGGTCGATAAACACAAATTTACGCAGCGCCGATAAGGCTCCAACCCGCGCTGGAATCACCTGGTTGTGTATGTGTCCGCTGTATTCGATAATGTGTGCGCATGCACGTAGGTTGAGCACTTGAGCGTGAGAGTGTGTGTTGGTCGGTGGTGTACCGTGTGTGCATGCATGCGCGGTGTGCGTGTGAGTGTTGCGCATGCGTGTGGCTGCGTGTGTACGCAGGAGTGTTACGGCGGCGTGCATGTATTTGTGTGAGTGTTATGCGGGATGGAGTTCGTGTAGCATGCGCAATGCAGTGTATAATCACCACACCAGCTCCTGTGTGTTAAACAGACGACTCAAAGATACCAATACAAGGCTACCTTGTCCGCACAGTGTCCAGGTCATGACTTCAACCACCGGCCAAAATATTTTTTTGTCGCTTGTTTTCATTCTTACAAGAAGATGCTCATGCATGCTGCACGAACATCAAGATGCATTTGTATGACTTGTTTATCTTGTGAGAGAAAAGGATGAACGAGGGAAGGCCTTATTTGCAAATGTGGAGAGGTGTGTGGGTACCTTTTGCAAAATTGCCATAGTTTCTTTCCTATCCGTTAGATATAAATCGACGGCCTATATTGCAGTGATGGCAGCACACCATCATCACCAACTCGCTTTTTATAAGAGTGTATTTTATGTATTTTATAATAGTGTAGATGTAGAGTAGATACAAGTTTGTGTGGGCACGATGTTAGTGAGATAATGCGATGCAACACTAGAGGTGCCACATGGAGCGCTTAACTCGTCAACTAGTCATGTCATGAGCAAATACAAAGTTGTACGGTGAGCCTGGATCGATCGATAATAACCACTATACATAAACGGTGACCATAATGAGTGGATTATGAAGTCCAATGTATGATCAGGTTTTCGCTCAAATACAATGATCGCTATTGCATATATCGCGAGAGAAAGATGAAACACGCATGATTTTTCTCGGGGCTTACTTTTAGAGGACCCGAGATAGTTTTGTGTGCATACGTGAAAGGGGCGACAGGGGGCTATGCTATGGAGAGAGAGATGCTCTTCGCTTTCTTTATTATGACTAACTTTGTATATAGTATAAAAATATACAAATTCACAAAGTGGAATAAATATCATTGTGGGCACCATGTAATGCAAATTAGCTGCTCGATTCTCCATATAACTTTGTAATGTTGTATATATGTAGAACCTCTAAAATAATTTTTGGCCACACTTTATTCAAAAGGAATGTTGTATGTATAAATAAACGTGAAGAGGGCTTTTTAGATCAATGGGGTATGTGATGTAACATGTGTGAATGTGTAGTTGATGCATTTAGGGGCCTAGAGAGGTATGTGTGTGTATTACGATTCGAGAGAGGCATGGATAGAGGGGCCGATGAGGGAGGCGGGGAGAGATAGCACGAGAAATGAGAGTGGTCTAGAGAGAGAGACGTATGACGTCACGACAAGAGATTCCATTCCCTTGAGTGTGTATGCAAGGGGGAGGGAATAGAGGCACCAGGAGAAATTTTGTGTGTGGTGTTTGTGTTGGTGTGTGTGAGAAGATAATGAGACGTGGGTGCAGAGGGTGTGTCACCGCTGAGGTCCGTGGGTCGAGGTGAGGCCCTTCGTTCAGTTCCTCTCAGGCCACATTGGTCGGCCCATGACACATTTAGGAAGACCCATGGATGACTAGTCGACAAGACAAAGATAGCAGAATTGTGAAGGACTCAGGTCCATCGATCGAAAGCCGCTAGGATTTGTAACCCAGGTTCTTGGACTAAGGTAACCCCTTTATCTCTAATATTACTATTCATCCAACCTAACTTTAAGGGCATCCTACAAAATGCTCGCTAGAATCATACTCACGATTAGGAAGAGAGGTGTGAGATAATGCGTGAGAGACAGCATAAAGATAATGTGCGACATGAGACACGAGGCAGGTCCATGTATATAGAAAGGGTCAATGAGGATTGTGCGTGTATGTTTGTAGAGGAAGAGTGCTTGTGATAAAGGTTAGTGAAAACAGTTGTAAATGGTTACTAGAGGGAGGGAGGGTTATATCTAGAGCATGTGCGTAGAAAGACACCTCTCGAGAGAGTGTGAGCATGTGAGAGACCACCATCGAGAGTGAAACTACACGAAAAGACGCTGCTTCTACACATTGATTAAAGATATAAATTGTATCCAAATATTAGGATGGGATCATGATATTTGCAATTCACAGAAGGAGCGGTCATTGATCCATCGTACATCTAGATTCTATCGAATTTGAGCATGTCTATGTTATTATTCACACAATTGATCCACATAGTTAGTATTTTGAACCTGCATAATGCATCGCTTTTAGCAATCTAATATAAACGTGAGTATAGTTCATGTTGTGTGTGTAAAGCACATTATACATACAAAAGTTACACAATGGAAATTTATAAATAGCTACCTATGAACTAGCATACATTTGAATTCAACCTAAGGTGGTTTAAAAAATCAATTCAACATGAAGTCCATTCAATTATTTGAATTTGATATCATGGCATTTGTAAACCATACCTAAACTATGGGGGTACCAATCTTGTTTCTGATTTTGTACATAATAGCATATGTAGTCGTAGTACAAAATAGATTAAAATTTAGCTCCTCCATTCCAAAATAATCATAGTTATAGGATTTTCAAGTGTCAAAATTTCAAAAGGAAGCGGATAATTTAATGAGGTTTTCAAACATACAAGGTCAAATATAACGTTGTCTATTTAGGTCAATCCTCATAGTTCAAGAGTACTCTAAACGTGAAAGCTTGTGTTTCAAAATTTCGAACGAAGAGCCAAAAGAGCCTCTACTCGCCCGAAACCGCGAGAGACAAATGTTTGGTAGTACAAGGAAATTTATTTTCTAATAACTCCGACCTGTGAAACCTACCGGCCCGACGCCCAAAGGTTTAAACCGGGTAGGTTTGTAGCTTCATCTAAACGCCACGAATCGCTCCAAAAACATTCATACACAATGGCCGCTTACACACATGCGCCATTGAAATCGCTTCCCCGCCCACTATTAGGGACACCTCGGATTACCATCCTACCCCGACCTGTAGTAGGTCCGAGAGAAGAGGGGGCAAAGTTTGTACTTTCCCCAAATTTCAAACAAGCAGCCATCCCATCTTCCGCTCAAAAAGCCAAAACAAGGCGCCCCAAACCAAACATGGTTCCCCCACCCATCCGATTCCCCATTCAAATCGTGGTGTTGAGGGAGTCCTCGATTAGGGGTGTCCTGATAGCCGGACTACCATCATCACCGAACTATCATTAGCCGACTATCATCATCGACCGGACTCCAAGACTATGAAGATACAAGATTGAAGACTTCTCCCGTGTCCCGATGGGACTTTCCTTGGCGAAGGCAAGCTTACACGGATATGTAGATCTCCTACCATTGTTACCGACTTATGTAACCCTAGCCCTCTCCTGTCTATAAACCGGATGGCTTTAGTCCATAGGACAACATCATCAACAACCCTTACAATCATACCATAGGCTAGCTTCTAGGGTTTAGCCTCCATGATCTCGCAGTAGATCCACTCTTGTAAACATCCACAATATCAATATCAATCGAGCAGACGAGGGTTTTACCTCCATCAAGAGGGCCCGAACCTGGGTAAAACATCGCGGTCCCTTGTCTCCCTGTTACCATCCGCTTAGACGCATGCTTCGACCCCTACTCGAGATCCGCGGCTTTTGACAATCCGACATTGGTGCTTTCATTGAGAGTTCCTCTGTCGCCATCGATAGGCTTGATGGCCTCTTCAATCAACAACGACGCAGCCTCGGGTGAGACTTTTCTCCTGGACAGATCTTCATATTCGCGAGCCAAGATCAAGGGCCAACTCGCTGGCCATCCGGAGCAGATCGAAGCTACGCTCTGGCCGTCAAGTCAGGTTTGAAGCCTAAACTTCACGGTCGATATCCGCGGGACTTGATCTTCGGCGGATCTGAGCCATACCGAAGCGCGTGCACGCATTGTCACGATGGGCATGACCTAACTCTGCCGCCTCGATAGCACCTTTGAGGCCGCGACAACCAAACCCACTCCGACCCATAGTCCGGAGCCGATCGCCGGATCGAGGACGGATGGCTAGACACCGCCGAGCCGCAATTTACGGCGATGGAGCCGAACACTTACCGTGGTCCCGCGATAAAGCTTTATGACTCCGAGGTGCCGACTTTCGCCGGACCAACCTTCTTATACCGCCACCGAATCCGATCGGGCGCCGATCATGGAATTCACCGCGCGACATCTTTCAGCACTCGCTTCTTCGCGATATCATAAATTCATCAAGCATCTTCGCTATCTGGAGAGCCTCCGGTCAATCCACGCCGTGACGGGGACTCGGACGACTAAGAAATTCAGAGCCCACCCACCACCCACTTCAGAGCAACCGCCGATGATTTAACCGACGATTTACCACGACCAAGACATCGACCAGATGGACGACGATGCCGAGATTACAAGAACCAAAGGCTCACAGACACCGAAGACCACCTCGCCATACCACATATACATGGTGGACACCCTAAAGGAAGCGATAACAAGGAACAACGGACGCTGCAGAGGATAATCTCGCCGATAAAGAATTAAAACGGCGACGAGACGCCGCCTCTAAGTCCCGCCGATCAAAGCAGCTTCCTAACGACCCAACGAGCAGAGCAGGGCAAACCAGCGGACGAGCCGGATAATCAACCCCTTCACGAGTAATCAACAGTCCACACAACACCGAGCATAAGAACATACACAAAAACTCGCCGCCTCCTACAAGAAGTTTGAAGAAGGCAAACGAAGCTCAAAACAGCAGAAGACACGCTTAGAATGAAGTGGAGCAAAGTATTCAAGACTAGCATAAATATGGCAATGGCCATCAAACTAAGAGCTACCAAGCTAAGTTGCTGCCAGAATTTGACGAGGAAGCCATAGAGCCTTCATACCAAAAAATAAAGAGACCGGCCGCCGGATAGACGCCGATGACAGGCCCAAAGCGACAAGCCGGGCTGCACACATGCTTAATTATAATCCGGGAAAACGGACGGCCTAATTCAGGTCCATCTACGGGCCAAATAAGAGGACCCTCAGAAGTAACACACCACGCATAAGTGTTCAAGACAGCGGCACACCTAAATACGGGGCGCCGCACACCCGCTATATGTTTTATCTGATGAGGTGCCGGATCATGAATTTCCAGTAGGTTCAAACCCATAAGCATAGAGGCATACGACGGCACAATGCAATTCGGAGTCTGGATAGAAGATTACATACTACACATACACATGGCTAGAGGAGATGATCTTCACGCCATAAAAATACCTACCCTCAAGCTCAGGGGCCAGCTCTAAGATTGGCAAGCCTCCAAAATACTGTTGGAAGTTAAAGAGCTTGAGGATGCGAGCAATTTTCAAGGGATTTATGTCCGCCCGATGCGCATTTATCTGATATATAACCCAACAGCCGGAGAGTCAGCAAATTCTCGAACAGTTCCTTACCAAAAAGAACCAAATAGTCGATCGTCCGGACGTAAGCCCTAAGCTTTTAAACACAACGTCCGAGACGAATGGCTCGCCAAACCTCGCCAAGAGAAGCCAAGAACAATGGCCGCCAAAAGTTCTCATGACGCCTTTACAGAGAAGACAAATGGCTAGCAAGATGCAGCACAGCCACCCGAGTACATCCGAGATCGAGATGGAACGGAAATACACAAGCAGGAAAGACCAAGGCCAATAAAGAAAAGCCCAAAGGGCACGGCGGTCAACGCCGATTCAAAACTCGCGCCAAACAATACAACACGGCCTTCAAGGAGAACAAGACGAGCTATCAAATTTAAACAAAATTTTAGATCGGATATGTCAAATCCACAAGATTTAAGGCCCGCAAACCATACCAACCGAAATTGTTGGTTTAAACAGTCCGGCAGACTCAACCCGACACAAGGGCCTGATGCGCCAAGCGAGGACAATGACGAACCCCACCAGCAGAAAGCACCGGTCAAAAACTTTCCCACAAGAAGTCAAAACAATAAACTAGCTTCACGTGATAGACGGAAAGCCAACAAGGACTCGCTAAGACAAGTGTCGACGTCCACCCAAAGGAACACCGAGATTGGATGTCAAAACCAATCACTTTCACCATCCGATTAGTCCGTATATCCAACGCAGGATAGATGCCCGAATGGATCCCAAATAGATTGGGCATTAACGGGTTTTGATGGACGGGCGGGATTAGAACTTGCTATTTCCAAAATAACCGCAAGTTGGGATAGACCACATTATTCGCAAGCCGCACTTCCTTCAAAGGAGGGCGCAGGCCCTACGCCAAAAAGACGCCATTATTATTAGAAATTGTGTCGGGTCACCGACAACCCCACGAGAAAAGCTAACCTTTCATGTCCCCATTTAAAAGTGGCTATCAAGCATCATGGACGGAAGCCGCCCGCTTCAATGCAATACCACATTACGCCTCTTACGCTTAAAAGGCCCGGCCCGGGCATCATTTTTCATTAAAAGGTCCCTTGGACCCCTAACCGGACGAAGTCCGAATAAATAAGCTAGGGCTACCTAGCCGCACATCCCTTCACAAGGGTTTGCACATATAACCATAATGAGCTAGCATAGGCTCAGCTTTCTTAATCTATATTTCAATTTTTATGACTTTCTCGCAATTTTTTTCCAACCAAGTTCTTCTTTTTACGATGAACAAAGGTGCACACCCATCCAGGATACGGCACAACGGAGACACAAAGCGCAGACCGCAAGAGGGACCCTGCAAGGACTCTTTTCGACTAAGACCCTACGAACCTTTTCTTCGCCTCTTGTTGCTATAACCTCGGTTTATCATTATAACCAGAGTGGAGATCGGCGTTGGCATCGGCCGGCGAAGAACCTGCCTGCACTGACACAAGGGGCTTAGGGCTTTGTTTTGCCCCTTATTATAAAGACCGAACACCTTCGGAGTGTTCGGCCTCGAAAGTTAGGCCTTTATATGCATCAGTCCAATCATGTCTTTGGTCAAATGTTGGGTTTGCCCGTTTTGTGTTTTGCCCTTACGGTTGCTCGGCTAACGCGGCCCAGGAGAACCATCGGATTTGCCCGCCCCTGGGCCAAAAAGCACCTCAAGAGAGAAAAAAACCTGACCGTCATGAAAGGAGAGACCGGTCAACCACTGATCAATTATAGGAATGTTTAGGATTCTCCGCTTTGACGAAGGGCCGCTTCTCCGTACATACGCCTAACCGGAGAGCTTTCTTCTGTGGGCTATGTCGACCCACCCTCAACTCCATGGCTAAGTGAAAGTGATAAAGCATTATAGTTCCGTTTCCTGCTTGTTACGCTACCACCTCCTTTACAGACCGAGACCCGGATTATGTGTGAAAACGCTATTTTTTTATTAAACCCCGCACCCTTTGGGCGTAAAGCCACACGCCATCTTTCGGTTATACACGATACATGAACGGCCACATAGGAGATATTCTATTACTTGAACGCAAAGTATAAAAGGCGCTACATCATAAATATCGCTTTTATCATATAAACGCTCATTCAACGTAACATTTTTCGAGCAATCGGACTTATTACACGAGCACCACGCAGATTCGCCAAAATAGTGCTCGACGGGTAACCGTTATCATCCAACCCGGGTCGCCAGGGTGGCATCCATCTCGCCCAATTGTTCACACGGCGAAGGCCATCCGCGACCTTATGCAGGCCACCGCTTATCGCTTTGATATGCGGCAACCCCCAAGAAATTGCTGCAATTCCAAAATAACTCTTCGGCCGGGCCTATCCGCCGGATATGAGTCACTATATCCCTATAGCAAGCCCGACAACCTATTTAGCTCAGCCCACTCAGCCAAACGGTCGGTCAACGGGTGAACGCCCGGACTATGGAATTGAGACCAAAACAGCTCCCGCCTTGTGATCCTTCCGCTTCGAAAATGCACAACCGGCATCCGGCCGACTCGCCGCTAAGTCCATATAATCCTCCGACACCAAGGCCCAAATTGAGAATATTTTGATCCAGAACCTTCGGCGCAGCGTAAAAGGCTTGCCGCCTACAATATCCCTACCCACATTTTTCCCATAGCCCGGACGAGCTGGCCTTGGCTTCGGCGTTTCCCGGAGGTCTTTTCCCGCTTAGGCGCTCCTTCCCAAGAGCCTCATTGCGGTCGGTAGCATCTTTAACTTCACGGCCATTTCGCTATCTCTTCCCGCCCCAAGCAGGCGACCTCTCGGCCCTCGAGGTCGCCAGATTACTCCTTCCGCCTGCTCCTTGGCTTGAGCAAGTTCGCCCAAGGCTCTCCACGGCAGCGCACTATCTGCATTTCACGCACATGTTGTAAGGGATGGCTTCGCCCCTTACCAAGTGACCGCAAGAACGCTTACCTTGGCGACTCATCAAGTCGCCGTTGATCAGCCGTGATGTCCAATCCGCAGATCGTTGCCGCTTTAGTTCGCACCCATCAGTCCGCTGGCCTCCGGACGCCGCCACCTGCATCGGCATGACGGAATTTAAACCTGCGATTGATCCTACGCCGTCGATTTCGACAACCCACCGAGTCTCGTGGGCTACTATCTATACAGTATGATTCTATATGCAAAACTGTTAAAAGGTGTTTCATTTTACGCTCAAACCCCGCCAAAGAACTCCCGACGCAATCAGGTAATCGCCTTCGGCGAAATCCTTTCAATCACCACGCCATAAATGCGCATGATCTTCCGAGATAGACGCTTCGCAGATCCTTCACCGACACCAATTGACGCTGAACTATCCGCCTTTGCCAAACCCGGGTCCCTCCGGATTTACACTTCAGGCTCGTCCCCTATCCGACGCGCCGGACGGAGGGCCTCGCCTTCTATCATCTCCCACGAAGGTCCCCAAAGACGAGCTCATCTCCAAGGACGGAGATCCGAACTACAAGGTAAAAACTTTAGTTATCCTCGAAGCACAAATAGGGATGTCCCTTATTATAAAACTCCTTTCTTTCTACTTACCTCGCTGGAGGGCTGACTCATTATGGGAGATTGTGCGACGGGCCTCCCGGACGCAGGACCTCCGGCCAAGATTTCTTCCCTGCTTAGGGCTTTTTCCCCGGTCCCTGAGGCAGTCCTCTTCCCTTGGGGGGGATTTCGATCCCCTCTTTCAAGAGCCTCCTTAGGCGAGGCAGTAGCTTCCTTGTTTTCCTTCGCTTCCTTCAAGGCGAACCTCAAGCATCCGGACCAGCACGGATCCGGCGCGGTCTCGGGAGGGGGCCGGACATCAGATCAATTTTGCTTCCGCTATCCACTCCTCGTAGAAGGAAGTTGGTCATGGAATCATCGAAAGGCAAACAAATGGTATGTCCGACTCGAACTACTTACTTGAGTATCCGGACGATTGCAGCTTAGTCCAAGATCTCGGTCAATTCCGGACGCACTTCCTGCATCCAAGAATAATTTGTACATCTCCAGGTGTCAAACCCATGAAGTGTTGAAGAACTGGACCTCCGGATTGAACTCCCATAGCCGGAGAGGGCGGCGCTTGGGCAGGAAAG